>RYFJ01001247.1:0-115135 GCA_003991445.1 Oryza meyeriana var. granulata | reverse complement strand
AAAGTTAAAGAGAGCACCAGTTGTTTGCCAAGTACTCGAAGTGTGAGTTTTGGCTAGACTGAGTCGGCTTTTCTCGGCATGTGGTCACTGCCCAAGGAGTAGAAGTGGACCCGGGGAAAGTGAGAGACGTGCTTTCTTGAAATCCCCCGACTACGGTCACGGAAGTGAGAAGTTTCCTAGGTTTGGCTGGGTTATTATCGGAGATTCAATGAAGGCATTTTCAAGGATTGCCAAACCCATGACAGAATTGCCTAAAAAAGGAAAGAGGTTTGAATGGAGTGACGCCTGTGAGAAAGTTTCAGGAGTTAAGGAAAAGGCTGACTACCCCACCTGTGTTGATCCTTCCGATATCAGGAAAGACTGTTGAGGTATACTGTGATGCATCCCGACTAGGCATTAGGCTGTGTGCTTATGCGGAAGGAAAGAGTGGTTGCGTATGCCTCAAGACAGTTAAGACCCCATGAGCTGAAACTACCCGACCCATGAACCTAGAGGTGTCAGCAGTAGTGCATGCCTTGAAGATATGGCCGACACACCTGGTTGAAACCGCGGTGTGAAGTATACACCGATCATTAAAGGAGTCTGAAGTACATCTTCACTCAGACGGAGCTTAATCTCAGACAAAGAAGATGGCTTGAGTTGTATTAAGATTACGAGCTTGAATACATTACCACGCCTGGCAGGGCAAATGTTGTTGCCGATGCCCTAGTCGGAAAGTCCAGTTGTAATGCCATCTTGACCCCGCCCCTTCAACCCGAGCTAAGTCGAGAGCTTGGAGAAAGCTAAGGATAAATATGGTCAAAGCAGGAACGCTGGCGACTTGGCTGATTCAGCCTACCTTGGAGGACCGGATCAGAGAAGTCCTCAAAAGTAGATGAAAAATTGTATCTCTAAAGGAAAGTATAGACCAGGGAAAAGCCCCGGTTCTCCATCGACAGCAAAGGAACTGTTTGGTTTGGGAACGCATTTGCGTGCCCCGACAGAAAGGAAATCCAAGACTTGATCTTGAAGAAGCCCATGAGTCCGCTTATTCATCCACCAGGAAGTACCAAGATGTACAAGGATATTAAGGACCATTACTGGTGGCCTGGAATGAAGCGAGATATTGCCGAGTATGTCGCAGTTTGTGACATTTGCCAAAGGATGGGTAAGTCAGAGCATCAGAAGCCAGCAGGAGTGCTTCAGCTTTAAAAGGATTATGAGTGGGGAAATGGGAAGAAATAGAATGGATTTCATCGTTGGATTACTAAGACCCCGCAGGACATGATCCATCTGGCGGTAAAAAAAAATAGTGGATCGACTGACCAAGGTCGCCCACTTTATCCCCGTCAAGACAACCTACCCGCTAAGAAGCTAGCGAGCTGTATCTGACCAAGGTTATTCTGCCAATGGAGTCCCAAAGAAGATGTGTCTGACCGAGGAGCTCAGTTCACCCTCCCACTTTTGGCAAAAGCTGCATGAGACAATGGTGCACTAACCTAATTTCAGTACCGCATATCACCCAGACGGTCATGGACAAACCTGAGAGAGTCAACCAGATCGTGGAAGATTATTCCTAAGAGCATGTGCCTTGGATTTTTGAAGGACCTGGGATCTCTGTCTGCCTTATGCCGAGTTCTCCTACAATAACAGCTATCAAGCCAGTATCCAGATGGCCCCCAATGAAGCTGCTATATGGACGCAAGTGTAAGAACCCCACTCTGTTGGACAGACGTAGGAAAAAGATGGTTTTTGGACCAGACAGTTTGAAAGAGCCAGAAGAGCGAGTTAAGGTTATCCGATTAGCGCTTGAAGACAACCCAAACCCGGCAGAAGAACTATGCAGATAATGCGAGACGAGAGCTCGAGTTTCAGATAGGAGACCATGTGTATCTCGAGTATCACCCCTACGAGGAACAAAGAGATTTGGAATGGGTGGAAAGCTAGCGCCTCGCTATATCGGACCCTTACCCTATCGTCGACAGACGCGGAGTAGTGGCGTATCAACTGAGGTTACCCGAAGAAACTCTCTGACGTCCACGACGTGTTCCATGTGTTCCCAGTTGAAGAAATGTCTTCGCATCCCCAGAAGAGCAAGTTCGTTGGAAGAGATCAACGTACAACGCAACCTTACATACAAGGAACGCCCTATTCGGATTTGGAGACAAGGGACAGACATACAAGACGAAAGGCAATCAAATTCTGCAAGGTGCAATGGGTAATCATTCTGAAAACGAAGCTACATGGGAACGAGAAGATCGCCTTCAAGCTAGAGAGTACCCGGAGCTCTTTGCCGAGTAGCCGAATCTCGGGACGAGATTCTGTTAAGTGGGGAGGTTTGTAACGACCCGCTTTTCTTTTCCCTGTTGTAACTGGTTTCTGATCTTAATCTTTTCCATCCTGTCAGCTGTGCCTCCGTTTTCCCTCTCCCGGCAGCCGACTTCCTTCTCTCTTGTGCCGAGTAGAGTTGCTACTCAGTCCTTGTATCCTGCCTTATCCTTGTCTTACTCGGACCCTTTGCTGCCGAGTGAGGCACTGTGATGTGGGCCGACTACCTTGTTGAGACCCTTTGCTTCTTTGTCCCCGAGTTGCACCCACCCGTTGGACGCCGACTACCGAAGTAGTGAAGAATCAATCTTCACCTAACCGCAGCATCGCTTGGACCAGTGGTGCAGTCCGAAGCCCGGTCAGTGAGATTTCTCCAACCTGTCCTAGCCTTGACCTTAATGTCTCATCGCAGCTACGTGCCTGCCAACTCCTCTGACCAGTGGACTCCAAAGTCACTTCCTGTCATATCCCTGTCAGTTCATCTTGACTTCCTTGGCTCCACCGTTGCCCAGCTCCACCGTGCCTCAACCTTGCACGTCGGCTATGTTATATATTATATTGGCCAACCGTGCCCCTTCTTCCTTTGTTTTGCAAACCGGCCAGCTCCGCTTGCTAAGTTTTCATCCTCTCAAGCTTTGGAGCTCTGTCGCTTGGTTCGCAAGCCTGGTTCAGCCGACTGCCCCCTTTTCTGCAGCCGACTACTTCTTGATCCTTTTTCTTGGTGTTTTACTTCTCCTGCTTATCAGTGTTTCTTTCTGCTTGTTCAGAACCTGAACCGGTGGACGATCCCGAAGCCCTCTTCGCCGAAGAAGACCCCTCCTTGGAACAAGGCAAGCCTCTTTGATCATATTGTTTCCCATATATGCAAAACTATGTGTTGTTTGGAAAATATATGCATGCTTAGTTACACCTTTTAAACTGTTGGCCTCGGTTATGCAAGCGCAACCGATGGACCCGCCCAGTAGTAGCACTTATTTGGTAGGATGTTGTTATATTTCTCCCTTGAAGAGCCCACAAAAGGCACGCTAGCATCCTATCTGGAGGATACGATGCCGAGTAAAATGGCTTAGCCCTGCAACGTTGTTTGTCGTTGGGAAAAATGATGGGTTTACTAAACAGTTTGGAAAAACCGATACCTTGTGTATCGGCGCCGTTTTGTGAAATAAAGGAAGGATTTGTGAAACTTTGATGTACAGAGACAGTTGCCTGTGTGGCTTGGCTATTGTATTATCATTAAGGATCGATTCCCATGGCGTAGATTTGTTTGTCAGTGATTTTGTGAAAAGTGTTTGATGGAAAGGGAACCGTTGACCTGAGTTTGCCGAGTAAGCAACGGAAGGCCTGTGTGGCCAGAAACGGATCTGTGTGGTCGGGGTGTTTTAAGCACCATAAACAAGTGTATGAAAAGTAAACAGGATGAAGATCATGCTCCCGGTTGTAGCCAGGGCAGCAAATTTAGCCCCCGGGTTGTAGCCAGGGCGGCAATTCAGTCTTCGGGTTGTAGCAGAAGACGTGATGAGCACGCTCCCGGGGTTGAAGCCAGGGCAGCAGTGTTTTAGCTGCTGGTTGTAGCCAGCCTACGGGCATTCAGTCCCATGATCATGCTCCCGGGTTGTAGCCAGGCAGCGATGATGAGCCCCCGGGTTGTAGCCAGGGCGGCCGACTAGCTAGCTGGTTGTAGCCAGTGTAGCGGCATCAAGTGCCACAGCTGAGATTTGGTTGTAGCCGAGTCTCAGGGTCAACGAGTGGTTGTAGCTACTCGGGAGATAAAGGACCAACAAATGCAAAGTAAAGATAATAAGAACATGTATGTTTACTCTTGATTCTTTAAGTGGTGAGTTGTTGAAAAGCAACTTGCGATTGGATGGAGGCGTGAGCCTCTGTCGCCACTTAAATTTGGAACTCACTAGTGTTTGCAAAGAAAAGAGTTTAATAAGCAGTCTTTCGCAAATGAAACCCTTAACTCTTCTTGTCTGACCAACATGGCATCCTTTCCCGCTTGCTGAGTACGAAAGTACTCACCTGTTTATATATATGTATAGTAGGTTTTGGAGTGGAAGACGAAGATCCGACTGCTGCCGAGTTCCTCCAAGACCAGGCCGACTACGAAACCTCTGAAGGTTTCGAGGCCTAGTTCCAACCGAGCCTGTGGAGTAGCTTTTGTCCAGCTTCCGCCCTGTTCTGCTGTTTCGCTAGTTTACCAGTTGATTATTTTGCCCATCCCGGGTCTGTCCTGGATGGATCTCCTTGTACGTATATGTAAATACTCTGTTATGTATTATTGTAACTCTGTGTTGTATCATTGTTGTGCGTACCCGACTACTGATCCTGGGATCGGGTGCCTTATGCACATGGTGGCCTTCCACCTAGTCGGGAGGCGCCACACCATCCACCCCAAGTGCAGGCCGAGGCAACCAGCCAGCTAGGTGGGGGCAGTGGGAAGAAGGCCCAAGCAATCCATGGAGAAGCGAGAAGGCTCCCTCACTCGTATACGGCAGGACGCGCAGCACATGCGGCGTCAAAGACCGACATGGTAATGGAGTTGACGGAACAAAAAATGGTAGAAAAACTATTTATTTTTTAATAGTAGAGATAGGTGGTGCGCTCTGCTGGGCCGACATTGACATTGAGAGACAAAAGCTAGGGGAGAAAACAAACGAATATGAAAAAAAGGAGTAATCAACTGTGACACGAGAAAAAATGAATCTGTAGCTTATCATTTATTGGCAAAAATAGAAACGTTCAATACGAAGGAGGAGAAAGAAACAATAATAACATGGTCCCGGGCATCTAGCATTCTACCCACAATGATTGGCCATACAATCGCGATTATATTTTTATATATATATAGATGGGCTACTGTGCGGCATGCCGCACGGCCCCCTCCGTGCGGCACGCTCCGGGCTGTCGGATGGGCGCGATCGACGGTCCCTGGCATCTCCCGCGCCCCGCCCGGGACAGAGCCTGTGCATCCCGGGACCTTTGATCGCGCCCATCCAACGGCCTAGAGCGTGCCGCACGGAGGGCGCCGTGCGGCATGCCGCACAGTAGCCCATCTCTGTCTCTCACTCTCTCTCCCTCTACATATATATATATATATATATATATATATATATATATATATATATATATATATATATATATATATCTGGCGACCCTTTCAAAACGTAGGCGGGCCGTAAAAATAGCTACATGCGGTAAGTTTGCCACGCGCGGGGCGGGGTGGGAGGAGGAGGGCTATGGTTGCCTGCTGTCACGCTCAGAAATTCACCAGAATTTCCAAAGCTAATTTGTGTAATAAATCCTCGTGCAGGAATCAGCTGAGGTACACAAATCGAGAATTTGATAAACATAACCCAAACGGAATAACGATAAATATTTACAAAAGATGCACTTAGTCTTCACATAGAAGAAATAGCAGCGGAACGACAACTAGCATAGCTTCAGCATCAAGCCACAGGCAGCTCACCTGGGGTATAAGCCAAACACCAAACTTCACCTCCTTGCACAACTTCACTTTGATGATCGCAATAATGTAAGACTGAGTATCACCCACTGGTACTCAACAAGCCACACTAGGAAATGTAAAATAATGCAACAAGGATTCCAAAGGAAAGACATAGTATGGTTTATTTGCATAAAATAACATTTAAAATATTTACATTTAAAATCATTGAAAAACAGTATAGTTTAATTAATATCAACATTGAACCAATCTCTGAACAACACTCCAACGTAGTTCAAGCCCATAACCATAACCCTCCAAACTGGAGCTATACAGATTCCATCATTTATCACCATTAATGAGTAGTATGGGACTAATCACAGAAAATATTGCTAGGCCTGCCCATTAACCGTGGGCACGGCTATCTAAATAGTTTTACTCTGACCAGAGGTGTACAACTTTACCCATAAGACACGATTCCGTACATGTCACCATGCCCCGAAATACCACCATGGTACTGCAAAGAGGGAAATCGTGACAAGACTTTTCGCATAACATGTCCAACAGAATGGTCGCCTGCCAAGTCCCCAATAGAGGTGGCCCAACCTCCAAGCTAGAGAAACTCTTGGCTTCCAAACATGGCTTTATTGGCACTGCCATAGTGGATTTATTGACACTACCACCTATCAACTAGACACACCGTGGTGCCTCCTGTTGGGAGATGCTATATTACAAGTCCAGCCGTTGCCCATTCTAGCTTGTGGTTAGTACGATAAATACTTCGCAACAAGTAATCTGCGAACCGGTCCTTAATCGTCATGAGCACCGCTAGCAAACATCATCACAATCCTGGTGCTCACAACCCACCATCAGTCAAGTTTTAGTTGGCACGATTAATTAACCAAGCACGACCAACTGTTGTGAAAATACAGCCATTGTCCATTAATTATTGATAAGTGATTCATTAATTTTCCCGCATAAAATGACGCTACAATTGCTATGCAGTGCTAAGCAGATCCTAAAATAATCTAGCTAGACAATTAATTAAATATCCAGCTAGTCAATATTAATCACCCAAGGTATCAAGGTATAGATAAAAATAACAAAATAGCCAAAAAATACCAAGGAATGTTGGTTATTACAAATTACCCGTTATAATGTCATTCGAAAACATTTCATGCAATAACTTTAATATAAAATAATTTTCATAAATGGGATCAACATGCTCAAGGGAATTGTCACATGACTTGCCTTGCAACAAAACATCTTTAATTGCTCTTCCGAACTCTTCCGTAGACTCCGTGATCTTCTGAAACGGCGATTATACGCGACTACACGCAAAACGAGAAAAATCCCTAAGAAACTCCAAATAAAAGTACATAAATAGATAGATCATAATTTTAGATGAATTTAAGAAGAAGAACGGGTCGAATCGGAGTCTGGACGGAAAAGATACGGCTTCTGGAAGATTGAACTCAGAGAAAATCCGAAAAGAAAAAGGAAAAGAATATTCTCTAGATTTCTGATTTTGAATAATTATTTAAAATATTGCTGACACCTGGGCTGGGAGACTAACGTGGCAGCCGAGGTGGGTCGATGACTAGCGGCTAGGGCTGACATGGCATCCGGATGAATTAAAGAGGATCCAAAGGTGGGGCTCGATCTCGAAGTCCGAACGGATGAAATTACTTTGGGGCTTTGATGGAAATATAACAGCACGGATTGAATCTGAGAAAATCCGACAGGCGAGATTAGATTGCAAAGATCGGGTGACCGAGATCCGATTGGGGCTTTAAGTGGATCGGAGGGATTTTACGAAGATCAAGCGGCCCAAATTAAGAGCCTGTTTGGCAGGGCTCCAGCTCCTAGATCCTAACTCCTGGATCCAACTCTAACGAGAGCTAGATCCTGTAGGATCTAGAGGTGGCCTGAAAGTGTTTGGCTAGCCTGATCAGCTCCAGAAATCCTGAAAGAGATAGGTGGGGGAAGATGGACAATTTTACCCTTGGTTTTCTTTTACTTGACGCATAATTGATAATTATTGATTATAACATGAATGTACCTTTTGAAATTTATCACTAATATATAAATGCTAATTTTTCTTGTATGTTTTCAACACCACAAGTACGAAAGGTAAAAACAAAATATATGACAACATTCATACTCGTAAAAAGTAAAGCTAAAATCTATGCATGACGTTTATATAATAAATGTTCGATAATAATAATTAGTAGTATAGTCATCCAAAGACATTCTAAAAAACCACAAAAAACCATACATTACTTGTCCATTATCCTACAATACGATGGGCTAGGTCATCACGAAATGCATCCATTGATGCATCACTCGCACCCTCGGTTGATGTATCCGATGCATCTTGAGAGATGATATATCTTCTATATCTAGATGGAATGGTAGGCACATAATCTGGATTTCTATCAAACCTCTGAAAATGCCTATCCGGCGTATCATAGTCACGAATAAAATTATGCAATGCCATTGTTGCCGCCACAACCATCTTCTGTTTCCATATTGGAAAGCTAGGCATCTTGAGAAGAATTCGCCACTTCATCTTTCATACACCAAAGCATCTCTCAATGATATTACGTAGACTTGAGTGCAAGTAGTTGAATTTTTCTTTCACCCCACTTGGTGATGTACCTCTTCGAAATTCCGGCACATGGTACCTTTGACCCTTATATGGTGCTAAGTATCCTGGGCGGTTTGGATAGCCAGCATCAACAAGATAATATTTCCCTACAATAAAGATAAACATTAATATATCATTTAGAATTACTTACCAAAAAATACAATATATAACATGTGGTAATTACCTTGAGGAGGATGAGGAAAGATGGCTCTATCTGTTTCCAATGCATTAAATAGAACAGTTGTGTCATGCATCGAACCAGGTTGTCCAATAGATGCATATGTAAATCTCATATCATGATCACAAATAGCTATCACATTTTGAGTAGTAGTCTTGGATCTACCAATATATCTAACCTTCTCTTCATCTGGAACAACCGCATAGATATGAGTACCGCATAGATAGGATGCAGCGTGGGCCTAGCCTGTGCGCCGCCCTCCGCCGCCGCTCGCTCTGCCTGCTCCCCTCGGCCGCGTCGCCGCCGCGCCTGCCACGCCGCCTGCTCCCCCTCGGCCGCCGCTGCGCTCCCCCTCCGGCCGCCGTCGCCTGCTCCCGCCGCCGCCTCCCCTCCGGTCGCTGGAGCTCGCGCAGGAGTCGATGGGAATAGATCTGGGAGAGATCGGGAGAGAGGCCGCTGGCCCTTCGAAGTCTGGGAGGGGGCGAGGGAGGGTATATCAGTGGCATTTGCGGGTAATTACAGTACAACTTCTATGGGTACATATGTAAAATGGACGGAGCTGGAGCCATGGAGCTGACAGAGACCCACTCCAACCTGCTAGTTCTTTTTCTAGGAGTGCTCCAGCCTGATCTGATCCATTTTTTGCTGGAGCTGGACCGTTTGGTTGGGCTCTAGCTCCACCAAACCAGAATCAAGGAGCTGGAGCCCTGCCAAACAGGCCCACTTGAGGGGATCCGACTATCGCGAGAGTTTTGGATCTGCTGTTTTTTGGTCCCACATACCAGTCACAGAAGAGGAAGACCGCTGCGGGGCCACATGGCATACAGAGGAAAAAGGGCACCGGGGCGATGGGAGCTCGTGTTCGCCCTGGCGCATCGCCGGTGCGCCGCGGGGCAGGGATGACGGGAGGCGCCGGGCGACGATCGACGGCACTGAGGCGACAAGGAGCATCAAAAGGGGCAGTGGCGGTGCTCAATGGCGAGGCCGGCGCACGGGAGTCGAGTGGCGGCATCGGGCAGGGACGGCGGCCATGATGCCGGGTCGGGGAAAGGAGGAGATGCTCACCAGAGGCGACGGCGGCGGTGACGGTCACAGACGGCGACGAACTCCGGCGGCAGCGTGCAACGGCGACGTCGGCGACCGTGGTGCGGCGGCGGCACTGCAACAGCAGGAAGCGACGGCGTGGCTGGAGCAGAGGGCGGCTCGGGTGTTGGACGGTGTGAGGCGGGCGCACGGGGCAGGGCGACGGCGCGCAGGGGATGGGGCGGGCTCGGCGGGCGGCGCTGGATGGCGGCAGCAGGGCGGCGACGCTCTCGGGATGCAGGGCGGCGGTGCATAGACGGTGGCGGCGCGGTGGCTAGGGCATAGGGCGGCGGCGTGGCGGCTCCGGCTTGTGCGGCGACGGTTGCGCAACGCGGCGGCAGCTATCTCGGAGTCCAGGGGCAGCACGGCGTCTTCCGCGGCGACGGATACGGGAGGCGCAGGTGGCGGCGGCTGCGGGCCGGGTCAGGGAGCTGCGGCGGTGGGCCGGGCCAGGCGCGGAGGCTCACGGGAGGCCGGGCCAGGAGGGAGGCAGGCCAGGACAGCTCGGGAGGAGCTGCTCGGGCCGGCCCCTGGTTCGGCCGAAGAAAGAGAGGATCGGAGGAAGAAGATGAACAGGGAGAAGGGGAAAAAGAATAAAGGGAAAAGAAAAACAAAAAGAGGGAAGGGAAAAAGGAAAAGGAGAGGGGGTTTTCTAGAAAAATCCAAAATTTGGAAAAATTGGAATTTAAGAATTCGAGGAATATTTCGGGTTTGAAAATTTGTAGAAGTATTTAGAGGTTCGGAATATTCCAATATTCAGAATCTACGCGCGCGCGCGCACACACACACATATATATGTGGGATTCGGAAAAATAAATGATTTGTGAAAACAGGAATATGGAAATATTGGGAATACTTTTATGGAGATTGGAATTGTGGGAATTCTCGAAACTTTGGAGTATTTCAATTATTGTGATATTTTGGAAATTGAAAACTCAGGGATATTTTGCTGAATCTGGAATTTGGGGAAAGCTTCGGATTACAGAGATAATTAGAATATAAGTCAAAGGAATTTTGGGACGAAACGAATATTCGGAATATTGAGGATTTGGATTTTATTTGATAAAATCAAAGGGGAAAATGATGAATATTCGATAAAAAGCAATTGAGTATATCTGAGTCTGTCGGATTTGGAACTTCGGGAATTCGAAGACAAAGAAAAGTGCAGAGCAATTGGACCAAGAATGACCCGAGAAAAGGAATTTGGAATTTGTTTAATTAATTACTGAAATTGATCTTTGTAATATTAAAATTAATTCTAGAGCTCCGAAAAATTCTGAGAAAATTTCAAAGGGTTTATTAAATCATGGAAAATTTACCAGAGGCAAAAACCACCACGAAACATGAAGAATTTATTATTATAAATACTTAAATACTTAAAATATTCTGACAAAACGCTAGGAATATAAAAGCATCCAAGCATTTATTTAAAATTTAAACTTGGGATTTTTAGTATTGGAGATTTCAAAATTTTATTCAAACACTTTCTGAAACAAATTTTTCTGTTGATTTCTTGTATTTCTATTTACTCAAAAATGATTTTTAATTAAAGTGATTTTCAGGGTGTGACATCTGCGGAGATGTATTATCGCTGGCGGCTTCTTATACGGCCTGTCTGTGAAAACACTAGTATTTTCGCAGGAGGGCCATGTGATGTGCCGCCTAGTTTTAACGCCAGCGGCCTGCAATGTGGCCCGCTTGAGAAAATAGTGGTGATTTGCTCAGGCGACCCGCATAACAAGCCGACAGTTGTGAGGTTTTCACTGGTGGCCACTTAAGAGGGCTGCCTGTTCTCCTACCTTTGGTGGGTTTTGGTATCTAAGGTTAGATCCTTGTTCTCCTACCTTTTTTTTTCTAGTTTATTTCTAAATTTGTGTTTTCAATTTGGTGGATTTTGTATTCATAGTGTTCTTATATGTGACCTAGATCTACATTTTTTTAATTGGTAACTTCGAGGTCAATTTGGCCCAAAAATTTTTATGGAATCATTGAGCAATTTGGCCCTATACAACTTTGGGTAAGTTTGATATCCAATTCATACTTCACTTCAACTTAATCATGACTCAACTAACAAAACATTTCACGGTATTTCGTGTAGCGACCATTGGATTTGTTTTCTTCTGTACTCAAAGTATAGCGAAGTTGTGGTACTGGACCCTCTCAACAAAAAGGACAATACCTACAACATATTCCTCGGAATTTTAGATTAGTAAGTGATATATACAAATTTGAACTGTGGACTTCTCGTTCATGAGCTGTTGTCATATGTGTGACTAACTCCCTCAATTTGCTTAGACGGCGCCTATAAGCTCTACTATAGAGAGGGCAGAGAATGATTGGAAAAAGAGACCAGTTGCTGATCCGCAATAAGTGGCCGGTAATTAATGATGAACGTACACTTCTTTGAAGTCTGCGTGTTAATCTATATAACTAATTTACATTGTATTTATGTCTTACAAAGTGCCACAAGCAACCAAAAGGAAGCGTCCTATGTGGATATTATGTCTATGAGTACCTCAGGGTCAATGGGAGGTACTTCATGAACCCTACAGCTGTAAGTAAATTATCGACTATACGTCCAATATAGTTGCTAGTTTCAATTGCTAACAATTTTGTTTCCCTACATGTTGTTGATGCAGCTTCCTAGACTCCCAAAGTCTGAAAGGACGCTAAATGATACAACCATTGAGAATATACAGTGAGAGATGTGCCACTTCATCCACCACGAGTGTTGTCACAAGAATGGGCGGTTTTTCCATAAAGAAGGGCTTCTAAACTCGGACAATAAATACAAGTGTCTTGTTAAGTCGGTCAAGAGAATTATATAAATTGTACGTGTGGATCGAGTTGTAAGATATTTCGCAAACATCATCCAGTACTATGTGTTTATATAAGTATTGTATAAATATATTAATTAATAGCTTGTCTTAATTAATTAATATTGTATATATTATCAAATACGGCTTCGATCGATAAAGATAACCTTTTTTATTGATTGCCCAATCAAATTGTCATCAATTCTATATACGTAATACGCAAACCCAAAAATTGGCGGGAAACCCAAAATCAAAATTTGGTGCATAATCATCACAAGCGGGCCACATTGCAAAATTTGCCTCTTGTAAAACCATCTTCATAGGTGGGCCACAATGCAAATTTGCCTTGTGAAACTATCTTCACAGGCGGGCCACATGGCGTGACTGCCTGTGAATAGGGCCACCTGCGAAGACAATTTTCGCTAGCGGCTTCTTTATGTAGCCTGCCAGAGAAAATGGTTTCACACTGGCGGTCATTTGCTGCCAGCGAAAAAGAGTGCATTTTCTCTTGCCATCGGTTGCTGGTGGCTACGCCACCTACCACTGGAAACATGATTTGGCCGCAAGCGATTTGCTTTTTCGTAGTAGTGCCAGTCGGTGATGATGAAGTCATGGAGCCAGGAGACAGGGAGAAAGAGATACGGGTGGAAGAAGGGAATGTCGATGCATGTAGAGGCTGAGCTGGAGCAGCTCATTAGGGGAGGCAGTCATCGGCGGGTGGCACACCGAGCTCGTGTGGCCCCTCCTCGCTGTGGAGGCGCCTGTACCGCCTCGCTTCCCTAGCGCTCTTTGGCGGAAGATGTGAAGGAAGAAGATGAAGTAGAGAGGAGAGAGAGGGAGACCCTGAGGGAGTTTATTTGCACTGACTTTCACAGGTGAGGGAGCCTCCATGTCTGGTTTTACTGTTAAGGGAGAAAAATCAGACTCGGGTCATACTTAAAAAGTAAAATAGGAGAACTACTATAGCGCGCTACTTACGACGCCTCTGATCTTTTCAACCGCCCCATGTGCCTGGCACCAACTGTGCATAAATATTTTACTCGCGCCTTGATTATCGCAACCGCCCCACACGCGTAGCACCAACCGTCTATAAGCATTTTACTCGCGGCTCAGATCGTGCCAATGCCCCACAAGTGTAAAGCCAATCGCGCATAAAAATTTTACTCGTGCTTCAGATCGTCCCAACCTTCCCCACGCATCAGAGCCAAATGTGAGTAAATATTTTTTATGTAGTAATATTTTTACTATCCGTTGGCACCTGTCCATCAGCGCCTCATTTATATTGACATTTACCAGTTATTACGCCACAAGCCCATAACCCTCCGTACCACCCCACCACACCCATTTTTCGGATCTGACCGGATGCCAGAGCAGTTGATGTGGAGGAGCACGGCGTTGCACCTCCACCACAATCTTCCAGAACCGATGCAGTTCCACTAGCGATGAGAGGAGCAGATCCCGGCGGCAGCGGACAACAGGTGGCAGAGAGAGCCCGTCAAATAGAGATGGGTAGCAGGGATCCAGATCAGGTGCCTCCTTCTGGGGCGGCAACGACGGTGTGCTCGTGGGGCGGCTTGGGAAAGCTGACGGCTCCCATGCATCGCCGACCTGCCTCATCCGGCTTGGATTTGGCATTCAGCCCCTCCATTGTGCCGGCCAAGGACGGTTGCGATCGTGGGATCTGCTCCAGGCGGCGAGCGGCCAAATCCTGCCGGAGTGGCAATGAGGTGACTGCTGCCCGTTATAGGGCCATGCCGTCCTCTGCCGATAGAGAAGCCAAGTGGAGAAGTGGGTGCCAGGATGGAGGAGGTGGTCGGCAACGGGATCCGGGGTGGAGGCGTCACCCAGCGGGATCGAAGGAGGACGAGGCTGCAGGCGCTTGGATCTTAAGCTTCTATGCCAACCTGCAGCGCGAAGGAGGGCCACTACTGCGGAACACGTCCAGCCTTTTCCATGTCTCCTCGTTGGCCAGCTAGCGGCCTAGATGCTGAGCGACAGCTTCCTTCTCCATGGACAGTGATAAAGGTGATGGAGGAGCCACGGCGGCGGCCGGCGAGACTCAGATCCGGCAGCAGCGCCCAAGGTGTAATTGTTTTTCTCGTACTGTGTGGTCTGATTTTGTTGTATTATATGCAAATTTTTTTACTGTATATACGAATTTGTGCAATGGATTTAATAAATAAATTATTATCCGCATTATAGCAGTGGAAAAAATTTTATTACCACTTTGACATCATATATAATACCCTTGTAAAAATATTACTTCGTAGAAATCCCTATTAGCGAGAATATTTTTGTCACTGGTAAATGCTACGCATAAAATAAAATCTTTTTACTCGTATGACTATACCGGATAATTTTTTACTCACGGGACCATGGAAGGAGAAGCGGGTTTTTTTTACTTCTGGAACCAACCTGGGAGGGAAGAGGGAGTGACCCATCGATGGTAATTATTTTACTAGGTATAAATCCAAACGTAGGGTAACCAAAAACTAAAAAGGAGAGCAAAAGGACACTGTGAGGCGTGGTACTTAGCGTGACCGAGTAAAATATAATTTTTTTTCCATATTCAGTTCGACTGAGAGCTATTCCCCCTGGACACGCAAGTCCAACAGGAACGAAATCAGATGTTGAGAAGTATACATGATAGTACGACCCAGGCTGGCCTGGGCTGACATTAGTTAGATTTGGGGTCAAAGCCCAAAGAGGAATGGGCCTTGTGTTGCTCTATGGCCCTACGAACCAAGGAACAAGGAAGGAATTCCAAGATTATATATTGGGATTTGTTGTTGTGTGGGCGAAATTTAAAGCTACAGTAAATGGACCTATAAATAATCGACACTCATGACCTATAAATAGCTGAAGAGATAAGAGACTCGGGTGAATGAATTCACCTCCCCAGCTGTGTGACTTGCTGTAGCTTGTATTCAATCAAAGAAAATAATAAAGCTCCCTGTTTCTCCATCCCATGTCCTTGTGTTTGTGCTTGTACCGATCAGTGGAAAGAATAGTTTCTCAACACGTTATCAGCATGAGTGCTCTAAAGAGCTAAAAGGTAAGAGGTAAGAATCTATTCCTTGTAAAATGGCTTGACAAGGGTGTTCATCATACTGCTAGTTGTTAGCTCTCTACGTGGATGAACACAAGCACACACTAAATGACACAAATCCTACGTGCATGAACGGTCGCCTGCAGCACCGCTCACCTCACTGGCCCCCAAGAGCCAGTCTCTATCATTGTCGGCGTTTCGGCAACGGCCGGCTACAGGAACGCCGTCGTGGGGGCAGTTGAATCCCATATGGCCTAGAACTCCGATCGCCCCATCGCCTAGATCCATGACCATGGACCTGAAGCTCCACAAATGACCATGGACCTGAAGCTCCACAAACGGCCGTCGCGGCACTTCTTGCCAGCCGACGAGTCAGCACGAGGAGAGGCTCGAGGCCACCTCCGCCGTGACGATCTTTTTCCACCACAGCTAGAGAAGCTCAAATCGCCCAGGCTCATGGGTTCGAAGTCCCGTGAACAGCCAGCACCACGACTCGATCAGACCTGGGCAACCACCGTGAGAGCTGACGAGCCTCTATGGCATACCTCTAAGCTGTGATAGGAAAGACGCTCCGGGCAAACTCGCTGTGCTGCTAGCAGTATCAAGGTAGCGCCTGCTGGTTTGTTTCCTCCTTCCTTTGCCCCCTGATCAGGATTGACGAAGGGAGATGAAAAAGGGGTTTACTAGTGCGCGTGCGGGTGAGCTAACCCGCGTGCGCCAGGCTATACGTTCGTACGCCTAAAACTTCTCATTAAGCACTAATCAGTCTCTCTAATTACTATCATTAGTACTTGATTTTTTTTAATTATAAAAAATATATAAATAAGCAGAGTTAAAAATTTTAGATTTTAATTGAAAGTTTTAAAACCTAATTAAACGTTTCAAATTTTATGTCGAAATTTTCAAAATTTGAGTAGATTTTTCAAAATTCTTAGTTGATAGTTTTAAAATTTAAGTTGAAAGTTTCAAAAATTAAATTGAAAGTTTCATAATTAGAGATGAAAGTTTTAAATTATTAGTATAAAGTTTACTTAATTTTCTAATATTATTATTTTTTTAATTATATTTTTACTGTGTATGTGTAAGCGCTGTGCGCACAGCATCTTTACCAATGAAAAATTACTGAGTAGTGGACTTTTACTTCTTTGACCAGGCGACTAGTAAATTCCATGGTCTAGAAGTCTGTTAGCAAGCTACTAGTAGTGTGGATACATGCTTTGTTTTGACACAACCTATGAGAGTTTTTTTGCTATTGTAGTACTCTTCACGTTGGGCTTTTCCAAAATAGTATCAATACTGTGGGCTTCTTAAAACGGTATCATTAACGTTAACTCTTCTCCATAATAGTATTTTGGATATTTTTATTTTCCTTTTTAATTTTTAATCCCCTAAACTTTCTAAACTACCCTTAGGACTCTCACTGGCGGCGCACTCCAATGGCGGCAGCAGGCGGCCCCCAGCCTCCTCCGGCGGCAGCAGGCTTCCCTCGCCTCCCCACGCAACGGCGGCGCGCCACCGACGGCAGTCTGCCTCCTCCACCGACGGCGGCGCCCGGCTCCTCCAATGGCGGCGGCGCCCTCCACCGACGGCCGCCCCCTCCTCCCCGATTGCGGCGGGCGGCCCCCGCCTCCCAACCCGAGCAGCGGCGCGCGCCGGCTCCAGCGACGGCGCCCATCAAGAGCAGCGGCGCGCGGCCCCCCACCATCCTCCGGTCGGTGATGCCCCCAGGCGGCCCCGACCTCCCGATGAGCCCGTCTGCCTCCTCCACCGACGGCGGCGCCCGGCTCCTCCAATTGCGGCGGCGCCCTCCACCGACGGCCGTCCCCTCCTCCCCGATTGCGGCGGGCGGCCCCCGCCTCCCCACCCGAGCAGCGGCGCGCCACCGAGTATCCTCTGGCTGACCCGTTCGTCGCGCTGGCATGGCGGCGGCGGCAGTCGGCTGCCTCCGTCGCCATGGGCGCTCCCTGTCATCGGCCACCTCCACCACGTCGCGGGCGCGCTCCCGCACCGCGCAATGCGTGACCTCGCCCGCCGCCACGGTCCGCTCATGCTGCTCCGCCTCTGCGAGCTCCTCGCCCGCCTCCGCCTCTCCGGTTCTTGCTTGCAGCTGTGAAGGAAATCCGGCAGAATTCAGACCGATAAAAGGGTAGTTTAGGAAGTTTAGGGGGTTAAAAATTGAAAAGAAAAAGAAAAATATCCAAAATACTATTATGGAGAAGAGTTAACGTTAACGATACCGTTTTAGAGAAGCCCACGGTATTGATACTATTTTGGAGAAGCCCAACGTGAAGAGTACTATAATAGCAAAAGACTCCCCTGGGGGAGTGTTTGTGCACCAGTCTACCTATACAAAGAGGATAGTTGAAAGGTTTAACATGGACAAATGTCATCCTCTCAAAACCCTCACGGTGGTCCGATCCCTACAAGCGGATAAGGACCCTTTTAGACCCAAGGAAGATAATGAGGAAATATTGGGACCTGAAGTTCCCTACTTAAGTGCTATTGGAGCATTGATGTACCTTGCGAACTGCATGAGACCTGACATTGTTTTTGCAATCAACTTGTTGGCTAGGTATAGTGCTGCCCCAACCAGAAGACATTGGGTTAGGGTCAAAACCATACTCATGTACCTGCGAGGTACTCAAGACCTTGGGTTATGGTTCCCAAAGAATCAAGATCCATCCATGGTGGGATATGTGGATGTTGGCTATATGTCTGATCCTCATAATGCTAGATCCTAGACTGGTTTTGTGTTTCTCTATGGTGGTACTGCTATTTATTGTCGATCAGCGAAACAAACCTTGGTTGCCATGTCGACCAACCACTTAGAGATAATTGTATTATATGAAGCTACATGAGAATATGTATAGTTCAGACGGATGATTGTTCACATTCAGAAGTCGTGTGGCCTAAACACTGACAACACCCCTACCATTATCTATGAAGATAATGCTGCTTGTGTTGCACATGCATATGGGCTATGTGAAGAGTAACCTCACAAAACATATTGCTCCCAAATTCTTTTATCCCCACGAGCTATAGAAGAGTGGGGAAATAAATATCCTGCAAACTAAGTCATGTGAAAATCTTGCCGATTTATTTACAAAGTCTCTGCCTGCATCAAGTTTCCATAAATATGTTCGTGGCATTGGCATGAGACGACTTAGTGAATTGCAAGGGTCAAGGGGAGTAGACTTTTGAGATAGCCCATACTTTGTGATCCTGAAGATGACAAATGGGTCCAAAATTTTGATCAACTATTATACTCTTTTTCCCTTCATGAGTTTTTCCTCTTAGGTTTTCTCACGCAAGGTTTTTAACGAGGCAATAGCTGCAACACAGTTGACGCATGCAATGTACTCTTTTCTCATAACTTTTTTCCCCACTGGATTTTTGGGGGAGTTTTTAACGAGGCATATGCATGGATTCGGCCAAGAATGTTGTGAAACCAGAACCTTCTGGTGTGGGCGAAATTTACAGCTACAGTAAATGGGAGTTGGCAGTTGAGAGGATGGAAAACTTACATGCTAAGATAACCGACATTCATGACCTATAAATAGCTGAAGAGATAAGAGACTCGGGTGAATGAATTCACCTCCCCAGCTGTGTGACTTGCTGTAGCTTGTATTCAATCAAAGAAAATAATAAAGCTCCCTGTTTCTCCATCCCATGTCCTTGTGTTTGTGCTTGTACCGATCAGTGGAAAGAATAGTTTCTCAACAGGATTGTCGTTGTTGTTGTGATGTGCATGGAATGGAGATTATTATGGAACTCCTGGCGTGGATGTAGGGGGCTTGGTGGAGGCGGCTGAGCCAAGCGCAGCCCATCCGTTCCTGCCGATGCCATGTCCATCTAACAAGTAAGGGACGTAGCCGTCGTCCCAGTCACACATACCACAAGCACAAGCACACTTGATTTATTTGTGAATTCAGAGGCGGCAACTGCTATTCAGCTAGACACGTCTGGCTCTGCTTTCTTCTCTTCTCTACTGGACTACTTGTCTTGTCCATCGGTATAAGTAGCTAGGGAAGAAGAGGCAGAGATCGATCGATCGTTGAGTTGCCACACGCACACCCACTGTCTGTTTGTTGGTTCCCATGGCTTCCGACGGCACCGGCGTCGTCGCGCTCTACGGCGCCACCACCACCAACGGCGCCTCGCTGCAGGAGCAGCTGCACAAGTCCGCCACCTTCTCCGTCAAGGTCGGCCTCGCCCAGATGCTACGCGGCGGCGTCATCATGGACGTCGTCACCCCCGAACAGGCGCGCGTCGCCGAGGAAGCCGGCGCCTGCGCCGTCATGGCGCTTGAGCGCGTCCCCGCCGACATCCGCGCTCAGGGCGGCGTCGCCCGCATGTCCGACCCGGGCCTCATCCGCGACATCAAGCGCGCCGTCACCATCCCCGTCATGGCCAAGGCCCGCATCGGCCACTTCGTCGAGGCCCAGGTCCTCGAGGCCATCGGCGTCGACTACGTGGACGAGAGCGAGGTGCTCACCCTCGCCGACGACGCCCACCACATCAACAAGAACAACTTCCGCGTCCCCTTCGTCTGTGGCTGCCGTGACCTCGCCGAGGCGCTCCGCCGCATCCGCGAGGGCGCCGCCATGATCCGCACCAAGGGCGAGGCCGGCACCGGCAACGTCGTCGAGGCCGTCCGCCACGTGCGCTCCGTCATGGGCGACATCCGCGCCCTCCGCAACATGGACGACGACGAGGTCTTCACCTACGCCAAGCGCATCGCCGCGCCCTACGACCTCGTCATGCAGACCAAGCAGCTGGGCCGCCTCCCCGTAGTGCAGTTCGCGGCGGGCGGGGTGGCCACCCCCGCCGACGCGGCCCTCATGATGCAGCTCGGCTGCGACGGCGTCTTCGTCGGCTCCGGCATCTTCAAGAGCGGGGACCCCGCGCGGCGCGCCCGAGCCATCGTGCAGGCCGTCACCCACTACAGCGACCCCAAGGTCCTGGCGGAGGTCAGCAGCGGGCTCGGCGAGGCCATGGTTGGCATCAACCTCTCCGACCCCAAGGTGGAGCGCTTCGCCGCCCGCTCCGACTAGCACACATTAACGACTTAATTACTCCAACCAAGAAATATATAATGTGATCCATCCCCTGCCACGGCCCAGCAACCAAGAAATTCTTGATTGTGATGATTGATAGCAAGAAACAAGTAGTACTAGCTAATACTTAAGATCAGCAGCAGCACTAGCTAGCTAGGCAGCCTGCTCGATCTGCTCTTCTCTACTCTGCTAGCTGCTGCATTTGCTTTGCCTTGTATTATGCTTGCTACTTGTTTTGCAATTGCATTGGATCAATTTGTATGGATGCTGTTACAGATACAACAATATCATATCTTGATCATGGTGATCAACGTTTCGCATCATACGAGTAGTATATGTCAGTATGTCACCCTTAAAATAGAACTCCTATCTGAGATTTAGCCTAAACATGATCACCTTACTCTAATGTGGAATTGATGTGATTAGACTCCTGATCAGTGTTTGAAGCTGCCATTGATGCCGCCTAGTTCTCCTTCCCTGCCTCTTTGGGTGTTGGCAGTGGTGGACGCAGTTTTGAAATATAGATAGGGCGAAGATGATCGATAAAGATAACTGAACGCAACACATATTATATTTATATCGCAATCACAGAAAAAAAGAATATAATCAATAAATTAAGTTACAAAATAACATCCAAGATGTTACCTTTTATTTGAAAATGAAGCAATAATCTTTGGACTATATAATCGGAATAAATTAGTCGCATAAAATCTAGTATGTGGCTAAGGAACCAACGTCTGTGCATTGCACTGTATGAGCATAGAGCGACTCAGTGACGAAAACAAACAGTTGAAGAAATGTTGGATAAACGAGACAACGAGCATAGTCATGAAGACGAGATGACCATCGATGCCTGATGCCAAGGATACTTAATTGATCTGATGGGTTGATGGTGGACTAATGACTAATGTGCTAGATCTAGGACTAGAAAAGTGGTATGAGAGTATACAACAGCGCGAAGCATAGCTAGGGCGCACGCTGTAACGCCCTGGTTTTCGGGCCGTTAAAAACTATTTTCGTAAAAACCCTAATTTCAAAAATTTTGGATCTTTGTGTGTGCTTAAGGACTAAGTGCCGTAGATCTCAGTCCAAACCCCTTGAAACCCTAAACACCTCAGTCCCAAACTCTTTCCCCAAATTCTGAGACTCGAATTTTGCAATTCGACTCTCTCTCTAATTTCCCCAGAAAATTTCAAATTCAAATCCCCTTCGAATCCTTTCCGAAGCCTTTGATTAAAATACTTTTATTTCACTCCTCCCCCAAATTCTCCATCGAATACTCGGGTTCAAATTTTGCAATTTGAAGCCCTCCGTTTAAATCTCCTTAATTTGTTCCTCTCGGAAACTCTGAATTTCCATCGAGGACTCCCTTCTCGAAATGTGCCAATTTATATTCCTGAAACCCTCAAATCCCATGAATTAAATTCAAGTTCTAATATTCCCTCTAAGGTACTCCAATTCTATTCCATTACAAAATTCCCAAAATATCCCTAAAAATCAAGTCCTAGTTTTAAATCAAAATCCAAATCCAGTCCCCCTTTGAATCTCCTCCTTTCTTTTTCCAAATATCATCCAAATATCCATATATATATATATATATAGGCCCAAATCCCATCTCAGAAACACCTCTCAAGAGTCCCCCCCCACCAATTTTCCCTGGGTCATAATCTCGAATTAAAAATTTAATTCGAGTCCGAACCCTCTTTTGAAACTATCCGCGAAATGGGACTGGGGGTCCCACGTTCTGCGGGGACGCGTGGGTCTCTGGCCACGTCAGCTCCTCCGGGCCCACTTTCTGCAGAAGAGACGGCCGGCTACGGTCAACGTCCCGCTGGGCGCCCGGGGTGCCATCTCCATCGGCCCCGGGCGCCGATGCCCGGGCCCGACAGTGGATTGCCGATTGCCCGGGTGCCCGGGTGCCGATCCTTCCGGTCCCGGGTGCCGATGCCCGGGCCCGGGGCCGACTGTTGACTGCCGATGCCGACTACCGACTGCCGATGCCGATTCACTGGAGGGACTCGGCTGACCAGCTCCCCAACTACCTACATTAATGACGAGGCGACAGGGCCTATCGCCTGCCTTGCCACGCGTGGACGTCCCAGGACGGCCCCCCGTGAACACCCGACAATACCGTCAGTGACTTTTGACTGAGAGGACCTCGGTTCTCTACTCTATGGTAGCGGAGGGCGACAGCCTCGTCACATCCCGTCACATCCCGTCACACCCTCACGTCCTGAAGACTAGGCCGCCCGCAGCCGACCTACCCCGGCGTGGGCGCAGCAGGTGGCAGCAGGCGGAGACGTGCGACAAGACAGTGCTTCCTCTCTCCCCATGTACTGGCACTGTGGACTCCCCTGATTCTATAAAGGAGGATCCAAGCCACCGAGAGGGGGAGGCCGAACTGGACGGGAGCTTTCCCCGTCTTCTGGCACCCTAGCTCATTCTCACACGACTGTTCTTCTTCCTCAGCTCCGGTTGAGCTCACCCTGTAACCTCAATTCCACATTCATCCACCACAGATAGCAAACCACACACAGGAGTAGGGTATTACGCTTCCGAGCGGCCCGAACCTATATAAATCCTCCTGCCTCCTCTGTGCGCCTCGGTTCATCGTCTTCCCCGGCGCCCCGCGCGATTACTACGCTTCGGACGGTCCGGACCCGAAGCGGACGGTCCGGACCCTTCTGTTAGGTCGAGGTTCGGACGGTCCGTTCCCGAAACGGACGGTCCGAACCCCTCTGTCTCCCAGCTCGGGCCCCTGGTTCCCGAGCGCCGTTTCTTCCTTCGTTCGATCTTTCTTCCACCGGACGCCTTGTACGCCTGAGAACTACTCCCCTGGCCGAATCTCAAAAGGGGGGTCTCCTGACTTCGCGCTGTCGAGGTTTCATCCTCCGATAGAAACCCTTTCTCAGAATCTCTCTTAAAAATATATATACATATTTATATATGTAAATGTATCAAGAGCCCCCTTGATTCCCAAAATTTTACTGTCCAAAACAGTGTCCAACCCCTGGGAATTTATTATCTATTCCCTCCAAAATCCCCATCCCTTCTTCTCTCAGAAGATTCCCAAAAATCCCAGAAGTCCAAATCCCAAATCCGAAAGTAAAACTCCAATTTATACTTTCAAATTCCCTCTCTAGACCTCCCTTCGAATATATATATGTGTGTGTGTGTGTGTGTATATATATATATATATATCAGAGCTCTCTTCAAAATTCCCTTGATTATTTCCTGAGAATATTATAGAGATCAACCATCAAATTCCCAAAATTAATACTCTTTCAATTCTCCAAAAATTCCTATCCATCTCTTCCATATAAATATAAATATAAATATATATAAAATGTTTTGCTTGACCATATTGCTCCTAAATTTAAAATTTTTTGTTTGCAAAATTGTATGATTAGTGTGCACAATAAATTGATTGGTCTCGGTTTGCGTGTCGAACCGACGGACCTGCCCGGTAGTTGCATAAATCCTATAGGTCTTTGATGCCCTATTCCTTATCGCTCCACCTAGGGGTGCCTCAGTGACCGTGCTCTCTGAGCATGGATTCCGATGGTTCCACTCACAACACAATTGTTTGTCGATTTGGGAAAATTTGGGTTTCCAAAGATTTAAAAACCCGACATGCGATGTCGGCGAGATTGCGAAACAAAAATTTATTTGCGAAAGTTCCGTGGTGCAAAGTGATCACCTGTGTGGTGGCACTTCGTATTCGCATATAAGGACCAATTCCTTAGGGAATTTCATCCGAGCATCTCACGGTGCGACCACACGGGTGAAATGGGACACCCCTGGCTGAGTAATTAGTGTTCCCAGGATGGTTTCGGTTGCTAATAAATGTGGGAGCGGTTAGGTGCCGAGAGGGCGATATACCCTCGTCCCTAAGTACAGGAAGTGAGTTCCTGGTACTTGGTCGAGAGGACCCTTTTATAGGGCAGCGTGCTATCCTGGGAAGGCTTTGGAAAGGCCTTGTCGCAAACCTCCCCACTTGGCCAGTGTGGGAGTAAGCTCGCGTCGTGTGGGTAAAGCGTGCAACTTTTGCAAAGGTATACAAACTGTTCGAACAGCCGTGCCCACGGTTATGGGCGAATGTGAGGTTATTTCTCTAGCGTAGATTTGTTTGTAAGAGTTTGCGAAAAGTGATTTGTGGCATGGGAATCGTTACCAGAATTGGCTTTAGTGGCTGATGGATGACCTGTGTGGTCTGAAACGGGGCTGTATGACCCGGGATGTCGTATGACATTATAGATTAGGCTTCCCGAGTGGAAGCAGTTTGAGTTGAGATTGAGGATGGCTCGAGGAGCCACAGAGATGAGATATGAGATGAAGTCCTGGATGGGACTAAAGTAAAAGGAAAATAATAGAGGAAGCATGAGATTTCGTCCTGGGTGGACGATATTGAAGATAAAGTAATAAATGTTGATACAGTGGAAAGCTGCTTAAGGGCAGATCCACTGAACCACTATCATGATCCGACAGGCGGAATAAGAATACTTGAGATCAATTAAAATCTGATTCGTCCGCTCGAGTTGTTGAAAAGCAATTCGTGGATAGGATCGAGGCGAGAGCCTCCTTCCAGACACATTAAGACAACCCACACTTAGGTTTTTGAAAATGTTTTCAAATGAAAAGGTTTGTGAAATAAACCCTAGCCTCTCCTTGAAAGCCTGCATATCTCACATGTTTCCGTGATTTGCTGAGTACGTAAGTACTCAATCCATTTCTTTTCTCCCCTCATTCAGGAAGAGTGAAGTGGAAGTGAAGATTAGGGTTTCCTTCCTAGTCCCAAGCCATTGCTTGTGGATTGAGTTCTCGCTACGTTGTCATTCCGCTGCTGTGGTTTTGTTTGCTAGTTGTTGCTCAGGGCTTGTCCGAAGTCGCAACTTATAAGGTATAATATCTATTTATTTATTTAGCTAATTGCTGTGATACATCTCGATTGACCGCAGGTACCAGCTTGGTTTCCTGGGACTGGTACCGGCATCGCGGTTTCGTGGGAGTTTGGTTCACACCAATCTCCTGTGGCGTTTCTTCTCTGGTATCACTGTAGGTGGTGCCAGAGCGGGAGGCGTTACACACGCCCCCTACCTAATGGGTGCAGATGACCCTAGGTGTTGGTATGGATGTACAAGTGACCACCTGCTTGATGCCAAAGGCGTTGCCGACGATCAATTATAGGATGACGGCGTTCCACTTAGTGCCGCCTGCACCTGCACTATGGGTCCCTTCCAATGTACTGCCTAGTGGTGTTAGGGTTTATTGGGTGAGAACTAAGAACGTGGAGAGATCGTCGCCTCTTCACGGGCCAAGCTCCCCTGTTTCTATAGCTCTAAGGAACTCGACGACAATTCCAATCAAGACGGTGAAGCGTCTCTCATCACAGCATGTGGATGTTAGTGAACGTGCATGGGGGATACGGGGTGGACTATCTGCTCCTAGCTACGTAGTCTTGGTTTTTAGCCAAGACGATTAGCAACATATGTGCCTTGTTGGAGCACTCTTGCAAGACTCTCGCTCTCATCGTGTATGCTTACATGTTCGTTGATGATGCACATCGCTAGGATTGATGTGTATGCTCATAGAAATGCGCCATTCATCCACATTGTGCTAGGATCAAGATATAAGCCAAACATCCAACTCGCTAGGATATATAGGCATGAATACTTATAGCCATACACTTGCCACTTGCTCTACAGGTAGTCTTTGTCATCTCTTAAAACTGGATTCCAACCCTCACTACCACCTTGGTTGTCGTATAATCACCATAGATGTGAGCTCACCACACTACTACAGAACTGATTTTTCATGAAGTTAACTATTTCAAAATGCAGGCGGGCCAAAAAAGTGGCCACCTGCGGTAAGTAGGCCACGGGGTGGCTGAATTTTTTACAATTTAGTCTTTTTTAAAAATTTATTTTACAAGTAGACCCTTGGAAAAACTTATTGCGGAAATGGACCCTTTTAATTCGCCAACGATGTTGGCGCCGTGCTTCAACGTGATGGCACCATCGGCACTGGCGCCGTCATCAGGGGACGGCGCCATCATCGTTGGCGCCGTGCCATGGAGACGGCACCAATGACACTGGCGCCTTCCCCAGGGCACGGCACCAGCATCATTGGCGCCGTCCCCTGGCCCCCTTAGCTGCCGCACAGCACCTTCCTTGCACCCCTGTTCGCACCAAAAACCACCGGGTGTGCCAAGAAGCTTGTTGATGATCTGGTTTGATGCGATTGAACATACGAAGGCCTGGGAGATCTGCTTAGCTCCAGTGCAGGTCCTAAAATATTAGAGGTTCGCAGGTGTGCCAGTCAATTTGACCCCACAATTGACAAGGAGAAAGTATTAGCTTAGGGATTCAATCGGCCGATAAGAATCCCGCTAGCCGATTGCCGAAGGAATGCTTGAGCATCGGCTGAAAGCCGATGATAAGACTTTGTCCGGGCCCCAGCTGTCCACGCTCGGGTTCTCGTCTATTGCCCGAGCCCGGGACCTCGTGCCCATATCCGGCTACCAACAGCGATCGGCCGATAAGCCGATAAAGTCTTCCTTCAGCCGATGGCGCCAACAGTGCTCGCACATCGGCTACGCCTGTACCCGGGCCCTTGTCCTCGGCGTGCTCGCATACGGGTCCTCGTTGGTCCTCGTGCCCGGGTCAGCAGCAATTGTACATCGGCTATCGGCCGATACGGACTGATGTAGGCCCCTTGTAGCCGATGGCCGATGGCACCTGTGTATCGGCTAGGAAACCGATAACGCTATAAGCAAATAGATAAGCTGTCAGTATAACATGTGCATCGGCTAGAAGCCGATGATAAAATAGATAGGCAGAATAGTAAACTAGCCGACTGCCAAGGAAATACATGTGCATCAGCTAGAAAACCGATGATAATATAGATGACCAAAATAGTAAGGATAATACAGTCGGCTTTATAAAAAGATAACCTATTGGCTAAGCACTCCGATAGAACGTCGCATATACACCGATCGGCTCGACAAGGATAAATCTATTATTATCAATCTAGTAGTTCAGACCTAACTGATGCAGCACAGATTAATATTAATAAAGGAACCTCAACAAGCCGATAGACCTAATGCAACTGTGATGTAATAAGATAACTTATCGGCTATACATTCCGATAAGACACTTGCGCAAAAACCATCAACCTAGCAGGAACGATTTATCGCTGGCAGCTCAGTAGGTCGGACCCAACCGATGCAGCACGAACTGATGATAAATCGCCCCCAGTAAGCTGATAAGATTTACGCACGCGTGATGTGGTATACCTGATCGGCCTAAGAGGTCGGACCGAACCGATGCAGCCGTAGACAAGGCAGATACACCTGGGTAAGGGGTGACGAGTCTTACCCTCTCGCAGGAGTTCGGACCTAACCGATGCAGCCCCTCTCGAGAAGCAAGAACCCGTCGAAAGGGTGGCGATGCACCGAATTTGATTGATCTGTGTGGATAATTTACAAGGTGCCCGGGCATACGTATTTATACCCTGAGTTACATGAGTCCTTATAGGACACGGAACAGGACTTTCCTAACTAGAAAAGGAAAACTAACAGACCTGATCGGACAAGAGATCAGGTTTCCTAAAAGATAAAACTATCTAATAGATAAGATAAATAACTGCCATAACGTGGTCTTCACGATTCCTTCTCAAATCTGGTTTCTTCTGGATTAATTTCCTCCGGTTGATATAGCTTCTATCTTTACCCAATCTGATATGAGCCGTGCCAAATTTTGGCGTTAACAACCCCCATTATTGCTTTCCCCACCCGAGCCGAAGAACAGAACGTTGGTGCCGTCCCCCTCTCTCTCTCCTTCATCACCTCTTCTCCTCAAATCCTACCGATTTTGATTGTTTTTTCGCAGGATTTTTTTGAGAAATCAAAGAGCAAGGTACTCTCCTCCGTTCCCCCATATTTTTTTTCATTTTAATCGGTTAAATTTGTAGATCAGAGTGAAACCCTAGAAACCAATTTTTGGCAAAATCATTGATTTTAAGCTTGTCTATTGGAGGGATTAATAGAATGTTGATGAAAGATACACAGGGATATTGCCCTAGCCAGCTACCACCACTAGATGCTTCTCGTCCCATGTGTTGGTGCGGTGATATATGTTGTTTTCGAATTAGCCATGACTACGAGACATACAACCAAAGGTATTGGATGTGCCGCAACTATGCATATAATCTAGAGAAACCTAAGCCTCAGCCTAAGGCTAAGGGAAAGAAAGCAAAAGCGATGAAGCCAGTAGAGGTAAGTTCAAATTTTTCTTTGGTGTTGCGTTATTCAATCCATATAACTTTGTGATGACTTTCTAAAAGAACTGTGTATTGTATAGGCACCAAAATCACCTCCTCTTCTGTGTCACTTTGTGGAGTGGATTTACAAGGAAATTTATCCCGAGGACGCGCGCATGGTGGCTAGTTGGCGCGAATGGGAGGAAGAACGCGTGGAGCGTCGGATGAGACAGGCGGCGTTAGAGAAAGCGGAGAAGGAGAGGAGAGAGGAGAGAGAGCTTAGGGAGAAGGCAAGAGAGCTTAGAGAGAAGGAAGTGCGTGCGGAGGACCGGGTGAGGAAGGTGGCTAGGGCACAGTGTGCGAAGGAAGCGGGGCCTAAAGCCGTTAGGAAGGGGAAGTACCCCCGGTGCACCCAGTAGAGTAATGAAAGTTGTAATCAAATTTTTAATTCCTTAAGGCATGTAATAACGAAACTTGTAAACGTTCCGTGTTGAACTATATGCGTGCGTGCATGCCATACAAAATTTTTGTCTTACATGGGTTTCAATATATGGAAATATAAACAAAACTTTGAAGGTAGAGGATACGCTCAGTACATTTTAAAAAAATTGAGATCAGGGGGGCGGCGCCAACAGCACTAGCCTCGTCCCCCCCTCCTGCCATGGGCCGATCCATGGCGCCGTCACATTGGGGGTCGGCGCCAACATCACTGGCGCGCTCCCCCTCTCCTGCCAAGTCCCGCTCACTGGCGCGCGCCCCCCCTAAATTGCTATGAATACAGTCCGGACCGTCCTCACCACATTCGGACGGTCTAGACTTGTTAACGCCAAAATTTGGCACGGCTCATATCAGATTCGGTAAAGAAAGAAGCTATATCAACCGGAGGAAATTAATCCAGAAGAAGCCGGATTTGAGAAGGAATCGTGAAGACCACGTTATGGCAGTTATTTATCTTATCTATTAGATAGTTTTATCTTTTAGGAAACCTGATCTCTTGTTCGATCGGGTCTGTTAGTTTTCCTTTTCTAGTTAGGAAAGTCCTGTTCCGTAGCCGATCAGGACTCTATCCACCTGGGCTATAAATATGTGCGCCCGGATACGTTGTAAATCATCTCAACGATCAATAAACTTTGGCGCATCGCCACCCTTTCGACGGGTTCTTGCTTCTCGAGCGGGGCTGCATCGGTTAGGTCCGAACTCCTGCGAGAGGGTAAGACTCGTCACCCCTTACCCAGGTGTATCTGCCCTGTCTACGGCTGCATCGGTTCGGTTCGATCTCTTAGGCTGATCAGGTATACCACATCACGTGTGCGTAGATCTTATCAGCTTACTGGGGGTGGTTTATCATCAGTTTGTGCTGCATCGGTTCGGTTCGACCAACTAAACTGCCAGTGATAAATCGTTCCTGCTAGGTTGATGGTTTTTGCACAAGCGTCTTATCGGAATGTATAGCCGATAAGTTATCTTATTACATCACAGTTGCATTAGGTCTATCGGCTCGTTGAGGTTCCTTTATTATTATCAATCTGTGCTGCATCAGTTAGGTCTGAACTACTAGATTGATAATAATAGATTTATCCTTGTCAAGCCGATCGGTGTATATGCGACGTTCTATCGGAGTGCTTAGCCGATAGGTTATCTTTTTATAAAGCTGACTGTATTATCTTTACTATTTTGGTCATCTATATTATCATCGGTTTTCTAGCCGATGCACATGTGTTTCCTCGGCGGTCGGCTGGCTTACTATTCTGCCTATCTATTTTATCATCGGCTTCTAGCCGATGCACATGTTATACTGACAGCTTATCTATTTGTTTATAGTGTTATCGGTTTCCTAGCCGATACACAGGTGCTATCGGCCATTGGCTACGAGGAGCCTATATCAGTCCGTATCGGCCGATAGCCGATGTGCAATTGCTGCTGATAGCCGGGCACGAGCGAGGACCCGGGCACGAGCACAGGCGAGGACCCGGGCATGAGACCTGGGCGCGGACAGCTGGGGCCCGGACACGGTTTTATCATCGGCTTACGGCCTATGCTCACTGTTCCTTCGGAAATCGGCTAGCAGTATTCTTATTGGCCGATTGATTCACTGAGTTAATATTATCTCCTTGTCAATTATTGGGTCAAATTGACTGGCACGCCCGTGAACCTCAAGATTTTAGGACCTGCACTGGAGCTAAGCAGATCTCCCAGGCCTTCGCGTGTCTCCCAGACGCCGGACGGTCCCCGGCGGGTTTTCGGCGTCAACACATTTTTGGCACGCCCAGTGGGACGCAGAACTTCAACATGGCTGGAAAAGAGGTCAGCACAGACAATACGATTCCAGTCACAATGGAAGACTTGACCGAAGAACAAAGACAACAAGTGGAGCAGAACATTGCTGAATTTCAGAAGCTTTGTCTAGAATCCTTCGGTATGACAGATCAAGGGCCGATTCAAAAATCCCAATTTCCAAAGCCTGTTCTGGTTGGTGAATCGAGCCATACATCGCCTGCGAGTTCACAGAAGCCAATTCAAGACATGTTTAATGAAGCAGTTCATCATGCGTTGACTGATCAATCTAGGGTATTGGTGAACACATTACAGAGCTTGATCAAGAAGGCAGTGGGGCCGATTCAACTGGCTGGGGGGCAACAAGATGGAGTTCTCAAGGATTATCATCAAACTACATACTATGGGGGGCATCGACACGGTCATCCAGAAGTTATCCCTGAGTATGATTATCAAGGGGAATATCAGAATCAGAATCGGCTACCAACTCCACCTCTGCGTTATCACGGCGAAGATCCAAAAGAAGATTTATCAGCAAGAGTCACAGAGGTGATAAGAGAAACATTCGGTCTAAGACCGAAGGAGGAAAATATTTATGTATCAGCCTCCATATCCAGATTGGTTTGATAGAGCTCCGTTGCCCGCGCCGATACAGAGTACCAGACTTCTCCAAATTCTCAGGGCAAGATGATGTATCTACAGTGGAACATGTTTAGCCGATTCTTGGCTCAATGTGGAGAGGCATCGGCTGTAGAAGCTTTGAGAGTTAGACTCTTCCCGTTATCATTATCCGGATCGGCCTTTACATGGTTTTCTTCATTGCCACCTAACTCAGTTCGAGGTTGGGCCGATCTAGAAAAGCAATTCACAAGTATTTCTTTATGGGGATTCAGGAGATGAGTTTGATAGACTTAACATCTGTAATGCAGAAGCCGGAGGAATCAGTCATAGAATATATCCAGCGGTTTCGTGATGTTAGAAGCCGATGTTATAGTTTAAGTCTGGATGATGCACAGCTGGCCGAGTTAGCATTCCAAGGTTTGGTGGCTCCGATCAAGGAAAGATTTTCATCAGAAGACTTCGAGAGCCTAGCACACCAAGTACAAAAGGTATCGGCTCATGAAAGCCGATTTCAAGAGGCCAGGAAGGAATATTGAGGCCCAAACAGAAGAAGAATTTCGAAGTTTGATAACAAACTCCGAAATTGGGAGGTATGTGTTAACGCCAAAATTTGGCACGGCTCATATCAGATTCGGTAAAGAAAGAAGCTATATCAACCGGAGGAAATTAATCCAGAAGAAGCCGGATTTGAGAAGGAATCGTGAAGACCACGTTATGGCAGTTATTTATCTTATCTATTAGATAGTTTTATCTTTTAGGAAACCTGATCTCTTGTCCGATCGGGTCTGTTAGTTTTCCTTTTCTAGTTAGGAAAGTCCTGTTCCGTAGCCGATCAGGACTCTATCCACCTGGGCTATAAATATGTGCGCCCGGATACATTGTAAATCATCTCAACGATCAATAAACTTCGGCGCATCGCCACCCTTTCGACGGGTTCTTGCTTCTCGAGCGGGGCTGCATCGGTTAGGTCCGAACTCCTGCGAGAGGGTAAGACTCGTCACCCCTTACCCAGGTGTATCTGCCCTGTCTACGATTGCATCGGGTCGGTTCGATCTCTTCGGCTGATCAGGTATACCACATCACGTGTGCGTAGATCTTATCAGCTTACTGGGGGTGGTTTATCATCAGTTTGTGCTGCATCGGTTCGGTTCGACCAACTAAACTGCCAGTGATAAATCGTTCCTGCTAGGTTGATGGTTTTTGCACAAGCGTCTTATCGGAATGTATAGCCGATAAGTTATCTTATTACATCACAGTTGCATTAGGTCTATCGGCTCGTTGAGGTTCCTTTATTATTATCAATCTGTGCTGCATCAGTTAGGTCTGAACTACTAGATTGATAATAATAGATTTATCCTTGTCAAGCCGATCGGTGTATATGCGACGTTCTATCGGAGTGCTTAGCCGATAGGTTATCTTTTTATAAAGCTGACTGTATTATCTTTACTATTTTGGTCATCTATATTATCATCGGTTTTCTAGCCGATGCACATGTGTTTCCTCGGCGGTCGGCTGGCTTACTATTCTGCCTATCTATTTTATCATCGGCTTCTAGCCGATGCACATGTTATACTGACAGCTTATCTATTTGTTTATAGTGTTATCGGTTTCCTAGCCGATACACAGGTGCTATCGGCCATTGGCTACGAGGAGCCTATATCAGTCCGTATCGGCCGATAGCCGATGTGCAATTGCTGCTGATAGCCGGGCACGAGCGAGGACCCGGGCACGAGCACAGGCGAGGACCCGGGCATGAGACCTGGGCGCGGACAGCTGGGGCCCGGACACGGTTTTATCATCGGCTTACGGCCTATGCTCACTGTTCCTTCGGAAATCGGCTAGCAGTATTCTTATTGGCCGATTGATTCACTGAGTTAATATTATCTCCTTGTCAATTATTGGGTCAAATTGACTGGCACGCCCGTGAACCTCAAGATTTTAGGACCTGCACTGGAGCTAAGCAGATCTCCCAGGCCTTCGCGTGTCTCCCAGACGCCGGACGGTCCCCGGCGGGTTTTCGGCGTCAACACATTTTTGGCACGCCCAGTGGGACGCAGAACTTCAACATGGCTGGAAAAGAGGTCAGCACAGACAATACGATTCCAGTCACAATGGAAGACTTGACCGAAGAACAAAGACAACAAGTGGAGCAGAACATTGCTGAATTTCAGAAGCTTTGTCTAGAATCCTTCGGTATGACAGATCAAGGGCCGATTCAAAAATCCCAATTTCCAAAGCCTGTTCTGGTTGGTGAATCGAGCCATACATCGCCTGCGAGTTCACAGAAGCCAATTCAAGACATGTTTAATGAAGCAGTTCATCATGCGTTGACTGATCAATCTAGGGTATTGGTGAACACATTACAGAGCTTGATCAAGAAGGCAGTGGGGCCGATTCAACTGGCTGGGGGGCAACAAGATGGAGTTCCTCAAGGATATCATCAAACTACATACTATGGGGGGCATCGACACGGTCATCCAGAAGTTATCCCTGAGTATGATTATCAAGGGGAATATCAGAATCAGAATCGGCTACCAACTCCACCTCTGCGTTATCACGGCGAAGATCCAAAAGAAGATTTATCAGCAAGAGTCACAGAGGTGATAAGAGAACAATTCGGTCTAAGACCGAAGGAGGAAATATTTATGTATCAGCCTCCATATCCAGATTGGTTTGATAGAGCTCCGTTGCCGCGCCGATACAGAGTACCAGACTTCTCCAAATTCTCAGGGCAAGATGATGTATCTACAGTGGAACATGTTAGCCGATTCTTGGCTCAATGTGGAGAGGCATCGGCTGTAGAAGCTTTGAGAGTTAGACTCTTCCCGTTATCATTATCCGGATCGGCCTTTACATGGTTTTCTTCATTGCCACCTAACTCAGTTCGAGGTTGGGCCGATCTAGAAAAGCAATTCCACAAGTATTTCTTTATGGGGATTCAGGAGATGAGTTTGATAGACTTAACATCTGTAATGCAGAAGCCGGAGGAATCAGTCATAGAATATATCCAGCGGTTTCGTGATGTTAGAAGCCGATGTTATAGTTTAAGTCTGGATGATGCACAGCTGGCCGAGTTAGCATTCCAAGGTTTGGTGGCTCCGATCAAGGAAAGATTTTCATCAGAAGACTTCGAGAGCCTAGCACACCAAGTACAAAAGGTATCGGCTCATGAAAGCCGATTTCAAGAGGCCAGGAAGGAATATTGAGGCCCAAACAGAAGAAGAATTTCGAAGTTTGATAACAAACTCCGAAATTGGGAGGTATGTGTTAACGCCAAAATTTGGCACGGCTCATATCAGATTCGGTAAAGAAAGAAGCTATATCAACCGGAGGAAATTAATCCAGAAGAAGCCGGATTTGAGAAGGAATCGTGAAGACCACGTTATGGCAGTTATTTATCTTATCTATTAGATAGTTTTATCTTTTAGGAAACCTGATCTCTTGTCCGATCGGGTCTGTTAGTTTTCCTTTTCTAGTTAGGAAAGTCCTGTTCCGTAGCCGATCAGGACTCTATCCACCTGGGCTATAAATATGTGCGCCCGGATACATTGTAAATCATCTCAACGATCAATAAACTTCGGCGCATCGCCACCCTTTCGACGGGTTCTTGCTTCTCGAGCGGGGCTGCATCGGTTAGGTCCGAACTCCTGCGAGAGGGTAAGACTCGTCACCCCTTACCCAGGTGTATCTGCCCTGTCTACGATTGCATCGGGTCGGTTCGATCTCTTCGGCTGATCAGGTATACCACATCACGTGTGCGTAGATCTTATCAGCTTACTGGGGGCGGTTTATCATCAGTTTGTGCTGCATCGGTTCGGTCCGACCAACTAAACTGCCAGTGATAAATCGTTCCTGCTAGGTTGATGGTTTTTGTGCAAGCGTCTTATCGGAATGTATAGCCGATAAGTTATCTTATTACATCACAGTTGCATTAGGTCTATCGGCTCGTTGAGGTTCCTTTATTATTATCAATCTGTGCTGCATCAGTTAGGTCTGAACTACTAGATTGATAATAATAGATTTATCCTTGTCAAGCCGATCGGTGTATATGCGACGTTCTATCGGAGTGCTTAGCCGATAGGTTATCTTTTTATAAAGCCGACTGTATTATCTTTACTATTTTGGTCATCTATATTATCATCGGTTTTCTAGCCGATGCACATGTGTTTCCTCGGCGGTCGGCTGGCTTACTATTCTGCCTATCTATTTTATCATCGGCTTCTAGCCGATGCACATGTTATACTGACAGCTTATCTATTTGTTTATAGTGTTATCGGTTTCCTAGCCGATACACAGGTGCTATCGGCCATCGGCTACGTGGAGCCTATATCAGTCCGTATCGGCCGATAGCCGATGTGCAATTGCTGCTGATAGCCGGGCACGAGCGAGGACCCGGGCACGAGCACAGGCGAGGACCCGGGCACGAGACCCGGGCGCGGACAGCTGGAGTCCGGACACGGTTTTATCATCGGCTTACGGCCTATGCTCAAGTGTTCCTTCGGAAATCGGCTAGCAGTATTCTTATTGGCCGATTGATTCACTGAGTTAATATTTTCTCCTTGTCAATTATTGGGTCAAATTGACTGGCACGCCCGCGAACCTCAAGATTTTAGGACCTGCACTGGAGCTAAGTAGATCTCCCAGGCCTTCGCGTGTCTCTAAGGCGCCGAACGGCCCCCGGTGGTTTTCGGCGTCAACAAGACTGTATACATGAGAAACAGAAATTTGTACAGTCTGGACCATCCTTAATACATTCGAACAGTCCTAACTATACAGTCCGGACCATCCTCACAACATTCGGACGGTCCGGTCGGGACCGTCCTCACCATATTCGGACGGTCCTGACTCTATACAGTTTGGACCGTCCGAATAGAGTGAGGACGGTCCGGACTACTAATTTCTCCAGGCCCCGCTGGTGGTAGTTTTGCAGGCAACCTCTTCCTGCCAAGGGAAAATTCCTAGCGCCATCCCATAGGGGGGCGGCGCCAACGTCGCTGGCGCCGTTCCCCTCTCCTACCAAGTCCCGCTCGCTGGTGTCGTCCCAAGGGGGAGCGGCGCCACCGTCTCTGGCGTGCTCCCCCCTCCTGCCAAGCCCCGTTTGCAGGTAGCCCCCTCCTGCTAAGGGAACATACCTGGCGCCGTCCCATAGGGAGGCGGCGCCAACATCGATGGCGCCGTTCCCCTCTCCTGCCAAGTCCCGCTCGCTGGCGCCGTCCCAAGGGGGAGCGGCGCTAACGTCGCTGGCACGCTTCCCCCCTAAATTGCCATTTCGGCTTATGAATACAGTCCGGACCGTCCTCACCACATACGGACGGTCCGGTCCAGACCGTCCTTACCATATTCGGACGGTCCGGACTGTACACAATGCGAAACAGCAATTTGTACAGTCCGAACTATCCTCAATATATTCGGATGGTCCTGATTGTACAGTCTAGACCGTCCTCACCACATTCGGACAGTCCGAATTGTACTAATAGTCGTTTCGTACTTTGTGTATTGTCCGGTCCAGACCGTCTCACCATATTCTGATGGTCCGGACTGTAGACAATGCGAAACGGCAATTTGTACAGTCCAGACCGTCCTCAACATATTCGGACGGTCCTGACTGCACAGTCCGAACCGTCCTCACCATATTCGGACGGTCCGGACTGTACACAATGTGAAGCGGCAATTTGTACAGTCCGGACCGTCCTCAATATATTCGGATGGTCCGGACTGTACACAATGTGAAACGGCAATTTGTACAGTCCGGACCGTCCGAATATAGTGAGGACGGTCCGAACTACTAATTTCACCTAACTCTAGCCTTTGTAACGCCGTATCATGTCTGTTGACAAAATACTCATTGCACTTGAGGAAGGTAAAAGATACTATTGCAGTGACTGGCAGCTTCCGCACACCGACTAGCACACTATTGAATTATTCGGCCATATTGGTTGTCATGAAGCCCCATCAGCGGCTGTTTGCATCATAAGCACGAGACCACTTTCCTTTGTGAGCCATTGAGTCCTCTAGCCATTTACGAGGTCAATCATTTAGCACAAGTCTTAGCTTCTCAATGTCTCTATCAGAAATCCACTTTTCGTCTATCTGGCATATCCTCAACAATTCATTCGTCTGATCCTTGTCAGCGCTGGCCTTATGAAAATTAGCAGCAATGTGTCTCATGCACCACCTGTGGTGAACAGGAGGCAATCCGGGGATCGGCGTTATCATGGTGTTGAGTATACCAGGATGACGATAAGATATAATAGTAACTTCCCTAGTCTAGCCAATCACAACCCTTCTGATGAGGTTGATAAACCAGGACCAGCCTCGCGAATTCTCCTTCTCCACCAAGGCGAAGGCTAATGGCACTAGTTGGTCTTCCGCATCAGCCAACAGTGCTGTCATCAATGCACCATTATATTTCCTAGTCAAAAAGGTAGCATCAATAGCAAGGACTGGCCTGCAATGCTTGAATGCCTCGATAGAAGGCCCAAAACACCAGAATGCACGCATGAATATCTTCTTAGTCACCCCACCAACATTCACGACTTTGTCGGGATGGGTGTCAATGTGATAAATCATATTTGGATTTCTCTGCTTGATGGCTTGCATCAACGTTGGCAAACGGACATATGCTTCACCCCATTCACCGTAAATCAGCTTCATTGCCTCCTGCCTTGCCCTCCATGCCTTACCATACGTCACCCTATATTGAAAAATTCGAAGATGTACTAAGCTAATGTTGAAGCAAAGAGCGTCGGTTGAAGCTTGATGGCGTTGCATAACCTGTTTGCTATGAACTGAGACGTCAACTGGTGGTGACTCCCTAAACCTTCCGCACTAGCACATGTGTGTGCCTTCCCAACACATGATATCCTCCGCGTGCCACTCTTCCTCTTTCTGGCATACACCTTCCATTTACAACGATGGTGCTTGCATTTTATATTGTACCTTCTACTAGCGATGGATTGCACAACACGGTAAGGGCGATGGTGCACAATGGCGTATTCTTGGAGCCATATCTTCATTGCTACCATGGATGGGAACTCTAGCCCCTTCTTCAGACAATCCTTCTCGAATGGTTCGGGCAAAGTACCCGTGTTCACTCCCCCATCCAATATTGCACCGTCCGAACCTCTAAGGTCCCTAAATTCATGAATGTCCGGCTTCCTCCCAAAAACCTTCTCGAATGCACGGCACTCCTCTAATGCTAGTCTGTCTTCATTAGTTAAAGGCCTCAAAGGATGATCATCATCGAAGTCAGCTGCATATTTGACATCGTACAACTCAATACTTGGTTCTTCACCTTGATCCTCTTGATTTCTTCTTCCGAACCTGAATCTTTCTCGGAGCTCAGCTGCACCTCCAACCACTCCTCCCACTGTGCATCTTGCCCCCAAGCAACTTGATTGTCTTCATCTAGCGACCATTCCAAATCATTCGGTACATCTTCCAACCATTGTGCAATGTTACCAACATCCTCTCGGACTTCCTCCCTTGGTTGGTCCACATCATCCGTAACGCAACGTCTCTTCAATGGTACCGCCGTTTCTAGCTTGACATTGCCATAATTTGCCCCTTCAGCATGACAGGATGGCGGCACCGACTTCTCCTTGACAGCACTATATCGGGGAGACTCATTTAAGTCCAAATTTTTAAGACTACGGTTTATCTTCGAAGCAAAGACCTCAAGAGATCTAAATTGAGAGCCCTTCACCAAATCAACATAGATTTCCCATTCCATCTGACCTAGCACATTTAAAACATACTTGTGTCCTTGCCCAACATCATATCTCCCGTAAATATCAACTTCCACATTCTCCTCATTCCATCCAAGAATATCTTTAACTCGCGACCTAAGTTCCTCTAAAGTAGGGTGGGTAGGAAACATAACGGTTTTCAACATCATATCCTTAAACTCGACATGAGCACCAACATATGGTTCAACCACTGTACCGCCATAATATACCCGAACAAGTCTATCCATCTATATCGGAAATACATACTCCACAATAGTCTATCATCCATACAAATAAACATGTACGAAAATTATATATGTGCTAAAAAACACCTACAATTACTAATGCCAAGCCATGGTCCTTCAAAAATTCATATGCCACAAATATATTTCAATAAAAGCAGTAGCCTACAACCACATAATAAACCCAACCAAGTTATTCATCTAAATCGGAAATACAAACTCCATAATATTAGTCTATCATCCATACTAATAAATTCATAGGCAACAAATATATTTGAATAAAATTCATATCCTACAGCCATATTGCAAGTATGTAACAATGCAAGTCCCAAATCCTCCAATAGACAAGCTTAAAATCAATGATTTTGGCAAAAATTGGTTTCTAGGGTTTCACTCCGATCTACAAATTTAACCGATTAAAACAAAAAAACATGGGGGAACGGAGGAGAGTACCTTGCTCTTCAATTTCCTGAAAAAATCCCGTGAAAAAACAATCAAAATCGACAGGATTTGAGGAGAAGAGGTGATGAAGGAGAGAGAGAGGGGGACGACGCCAACGTTCTGTTCTTCGGCTCGGGTGGGAAAGCGACGATGGGGGTGCAGGGAAGGCGCCGCGCGGCAGCTAAGAGGGCCAGGGGACGGTGCCAATGATGCTGGCGCCGTGCCCTAGGGAAGGCGCTGTCTCCATGGCACGGCGCCAACGATGATGGCGCCGTCCCTCGATGACGACGCCAGTGCCAATGGCGCTGTCACGTTGAAGCACGGCACCAACATCGTTGGCGAATTAATAAGGGTCCATTTCTGCAATAAGTTTTTCTAGGGGTCTACTTGTAAAATAAGTTTTTTGAAAGGACTAAATTGTAAAACATCCTCCACGGGGTGGTGGGCTGTGACCGCCAGCGAAAGTGTATTATCGCTGGCGGTCGCTACTGTGGACCGCATGTGAAGAGTTCATCATTTTCACAGGTGGGCCACGTTACACGTTGCCTGGCTTTAACGCCGGCGGCGTGTAACGTGGACCGCCTGTGAAAATGATGAACTCTTCACAGGCGATCCACAGTAGCGACCGGCAGCGTGTAACGTGGCCCGCTTGTGAAAATGATGAACTCTTCACATGCGGTCCACAGTAGCGACCGCCAGCGGCATGTAACGTGGACCACCAGCGAAAATGGAGGGAGTTTTCGCTGGCGGTCTGCTAAAGTGGCCACCAGCCCTTACTGGCGTGCAGGCAGCCACTTAAGTGGACCGTTAGCGAAAAACCCCCCTTTATATGGCATCTTCTTCCTTGGCCCTGTTCACTGGAGCCCGAGATTTCTCTCTCCTATAGAAACAAAAATATAGGGGGGAGGTTTTGAACTCGAAATCTTTGGTGGCTTTTGGTTTCTAAGGTTATATCCTTGTTCTCCTATCTTTTTATGTAGTTTACTTTTAAATTTATGTTTTTAATTTAGTGAATTTTATAATCATGCATAGTGTGTTCTTATATGATCTAGATCTATAATTTTTAATTGGCACCTTAGAGCTCAATTTGGCCCAAATATTTTATGCAATCTTAGAGCAATGGTGTTAACTCATTCATCGATAATGATTGTTTAGCTAGACATGGTAGTTTTTGTGTATATTAAGTTAGTTAGATTGGATCTAGTTTGAAAGAGAGAAACACTAGCTAGTATTTGTCTTAATATTTTTTTGTAGATCTATATTTGATTATTTGGATCTGGATATTTTTTATCCTACTTTGTATGAAATTTTCGGTGAATTTGGATTTTTTATTTGTGATAAATTAATTGAACTTGATTACTTTGTATGGAATTTTTGGATAATTGTATGGAATATAGTTAATGTTTGGATATTTCTTTATCTGGACGCAGTTCAATGCAAATATGATAATTTGTACCGTATCTGAACTGAATTTTACGGAGGCATATTTGTAAAATTTCGACTGAATTTGCAGATGGCAAGGTCATGGATGTACGATACACCATGATTTCATACGTCATATATTACAGGAGTTTCTAAATTCATTGATGCTACCAAGGCGCATGCTGTGGGTAGGAAGATCAGGGAAATCTATTGTCCATGTGTTGGCTACAATAGCCAGAAAGTATAGGGTTGATTAGATGTAATTAAAGCGCACTTGGTGACGCGTGGATTTGTTAAGAACTACACAACTTGGTCTTATCATGGTGAAGAAAATGTATCTGAGAGTCCCAGCATTGAAGGCGCTGAACACCAAGAGGATCGCCGTGAAGTTTTCATAAATGGTAGTCGCTGTGTTATAATATATGAATCCGATCGCCGTGATTTCGATTTAGAGGATGATCATGTTGTGATGGATGGTATTGATGGCTCTGGTGATAATGATTACAATTTAGAGGAGATGCTGTGACACACGGAACTGAAAGTGCTATCAAGATTTGCGAGAGGTTTAGATAATTTTGAGAAGTTACAGAAGGCAGCTAAAAAACCTTTGTACGATGAGTCAAAGGGTTGTGACAAGGAGTTCATAGTATTACGTTCAGTGCTTGAACTTCTGAGATTGAAGGCCAAGAATGGTTGGTCCAACAGTAGTTTCAACGATCTGTTGGGTGTCTTGAAGAGGTTGTTGCTGAACCCTAACTCCCTGCCAACCAGCACATACCACGAGAAGAGGCTTATCTGCCCGTTGTCGTGGGGTGTGGAAAGGATACACGCTTGTATCAACCACTGCATCTTGTACCGTAAAGAGGACGCAATGTTGGATAGGTGCCCAACGTGCAAAGCTAGTCGGTACAAAATTGGTAACAGTCGCGGAGGTTGATGCTATTGGTCAATAGGATAGCTCTGCTTCAATAGAGCAAAGCAAGAAGAAGATTCCTCAGCTGGTGATGTGGTACTTGCCATCCATAGATCACCTGAAGCGTTTATTCTCAAACCCTAGGGACGCTAAACTGATGCGTTGGCATCATGAAAAGTGTAAGAGGGATGGGAAGCTTCGTCACTGTTAACACCAAAATTTGGTATGGATTTTTATTAGATTCGGTTAAGGAAAATCAAGGTTAACTGGCGGGAGTTAAATCCAGAAGAGCCGAATTTAGGAAGAAATCGTGAAGACCACGGAGAGGCAGTTTTAGTATCTTATCTATAAATTAGGTAGAGATATTAATATTTTATCTTTTAAGAAACCTGATCTCGTGTGCGATCGGGTCTCGTTAGTTATTTCCTTCTGTAATTAGGAAATCGTGTGCCGTGTCCAATAAGGACTTGTATTAACTCAGGGTATAAATACGTATGCCCGAGGGCCTTGTAGATCATCAATCATAGATCAATAAAACTTCGGCGCATCGCCACCCTATTCAACGGGTTCTTGCTTCTCGAGCCGGGCTGCATCGGTTAAGTTCGACCTCCTGCGAGAGGGTAAGTCTCGTTACCCCGACTACTGTATCGGCTAGGACTTCCTCGGTTAGGTCCGATATTCTAGTCGGCCTGCGGTAGTCGGCTTACCACGATATATCTTTTCTGTCTACGGCTGCATCAGTTAGGTTTGATCTCATAGGCCGAGTAGATATATCACACCATGCGTGCATAGATTTATCAGTTTACTGGGTGTAACTTATCATCAGTTTGTGCTGCATCGGTTAGGTCTGACCTACTAAACTGCGTGATAAGTTATTCCTGCTAGGTTGATCAGTTTTATGCAAGCGTTTTATCGGAATGTATAGCCGATAAGTTATCATACTTTACATCACGATTGCATTAGATCTATCGGCTCGTTGAGGTTCTTTTATCACTATCGGTCTATGCTGCATCGGTTAGGTCCGACCTACTAGACTGGTGGTAATAATTCTATCCTTGTTAAGCCGATGGGTGTTTATGCAATGTTCTATCGGAGTGCCTAGCCGATAGGTTATCTTTTATCAATTAAGGCTGACTGCATTGTTCAACACGTTTTTGGCACGTTACACTGTCATTGGCTTTTCAGCCGATACATATATCAATAGTCAGCTAGTTTATTTATTCATTGTTATTGATTCCTTAGTCACTTGGTTTATTTATTATTCATCTATGCCATCATCGGCTTCCAGCCGATGTATAAGTGCTACAGTGCATATCGACTATCGGCCGATGAGAGAGTCCAAATCGGCTTCCAGCCGATTGGCTCACTGATCTAATATTTTCTATCTCCTTGTCAATTGCAGGGTCAAATTGACTGGCACGCCTACGAACCTCAAGATTTAGGACCTGCACTGGAGTTAAGCAAATCTCGCAGGCCTTCGCGTGTCCGTAGGCGCCGAACCAGATCATCGGCTCATTCCCAATGCTGTCGGTGATTTTCGATGCCAACAGTCACCCAGCCAATGCTTGACAGTGGAAAAATTTCAATGCAATGCACCTAGAATTTGCAGAAGATCCAAGAAATGTAAGGTTCGCACTGAGTATAGACAGCATGAACCCTTTCAGTGATTTGAGCAGTTCACGTAGCACTTGGCTAGTTCTTCTAACCATGTACAACCTTCCAACATGGCTATGTTAGAAACAAAAATACGTTTTATTGTGTATCCTTATACAAGGCCCGAAACAACCTAGTATCGAAATAGATGTGTTTCTTGAACCGTTGATGGAGGACATGGCGGATCTATGGAACAAGGGGTTTCGAGTGTGGGATGAATTCTTACTGCAGTACTTCACCCTTAGAGCCATTATTTTTGTAACGATCAACGACTATCCAGCGATGTTTTCTTTATCTGGCTAGATCAAAGGGAAGACAGGGTGTGTTATATGCCGTGATGGAATAGTATATAGGTACCTTTCTAGATCGAAGAAGCTACTGCATATGTGGCATCGATGGTTCTTAAGGACAAATCACAAATATCGCATGAAGGCCAGATATTTCGACAACACTGATGAGAATGAAGCCGCACCTACTTCTCGTGATGGCAAATGGGTGTTTGAGGTGACGGAGAACATCAAGGTCATATTTGGAAAGGTGCAGAAGAAGGGAGCAAAGTGAAAGAGGGGAACAACGGGTATCGACGAACCCGACGTGCCATTCGAGAAGCACTCTATCTTCTTTAAGTACTTGCCATACTGGAAGGATTTGGAGGTTCACCATGCCATCGATGTCATGCACCTAGAGAAGAATGTGTTTGATAGCACCATTGAGCTCTTACTTGACATACCCAGCAAAACAAAGGATGGGCTGAAGTCACGTAATGACATAGTTGATATGAATATCAAGAAAGAGCTTCACCCCATAGACCTAACTAATGGCAAAACCTATCTTCCCCCATCTAGCTTCACCTTGACAGAAGAAGAGAAAAAAGCATTGTGCAAAAGTCTACAGGGGGTGAGAGTACCTATAGGTTTCTCATCAAACATTAAGCGACTAGTCTTGATAAAAGATTTGTTGATGTTCGGCTATAATTCTCACGATTGACATGTGATGCTGATGGTGTTTCTCACTATTGCAATCAAAGTAATCAAACCAGTTCATGTAAAGGTGGTCATCACAAGGATGTGTTACTTCTTTAATGCCATTTCACAAAAGGTCATTGATCCTGAAGAGTTAGGTCCTCTTCGTATATTTATGATAGAGATTATGTACCAGCTAGAAATGTGCTTGCCTCCGTCGTTTTTTGATATAATGGTACATCTCATGGTTCACATCGTGCCATAGATAATTGCACTTAGTCCGTTATACTTACATCAGATGTGGCCGTACGAGTGGTACATGTCTATTCTAAAGGAATACGTACGGAACCATGCTCACCCCGAGGGTTCAATGATAGAGGGATACACTACGGAAGAAGTCATAGAGTGTTGCATAGAGTACTTGCAAGATGGGAAAGCAATTGGTTCACCGGTGCCTCGACATGAGGGGAGATTATCTGGAAGGGGGACAAAAGGAAAGAAAAGAATAATCGATCATGATTACAAAATAGTGCTAGATGCTCATTACAGTGTACTGCAACAGCTCGCGATAGTAGAGCCATACATACAGCAGCATCTGAATCAAATAAGAGCTAGAAATGCTAGCCGCTCAGAAACGTGGATCATGAAGGAGCACAAACGTCACTTCACCGATTGGTTAAAAGACCAAAACCTACCATATGGAGAAACCACGGAGGAAAAAACAATGAATAGGTTGGCTGGTGGCCCATCAAGTGTATACACCTCGTGGTAAGCATATGACATTAATGGGTATATGTTTTATACTAAAGCAAAGGACAAAAATAGTGTATCCCAAAACAACGGCGTTCAAGTAGAGGCAGTCGACACAATGGGAGAAAAGAGCACATACTATGGGTTCATAGAAGAGATCTGGGAACTTGACTATGGACTCAATATACAGATCCCATTATTTTGGTGCCAATGGGTTAAACACCCAACTGGCGTATTCGTGGACAACTTCGGGCTGACAGTTGTTGACCTCTGCAACGTAGTCCACAAGGACGACCCATGGGTACTCACCGATCAGGCCGCTCAGATTTTCTATGTATCGGACCTGGCGAAGTTGATGGCGTCGAAGATGTCGAAGAATACAATCAGTACGCTACCATACCTCTATTCACGGATTTTTGAAACAAGATTAAGCTCGTAGAAGCTACCATTGGTGAATCTCTGATGCCGTATATGCGGGAGAATGGAGTAGGGAAGACTGTGAGAGGCTAATATATATCTGTGTGTAGCATATCCTCGTTTTTGTACCAAATTATACATATTTGCTCATTACGTCATGAAGTTTGTAAATTTGCATTAGATGAACTTACAATAAATTTGTCAACCAGTATGTTCATGATGTCATGTCTCAAAGGGTAGATGAAAAGATCATGTCTCGAAAAACAAATTATTGGTGAGCGGGGTGAACTTTAAAAAAATATATTAAAGTTGAACGGAGTCAAACGAACTGATGTGTGGGGCCCTTTTGTCAATGAAATAGAGGCCCCTATGTCTCACTAATAGGTAGGCCTAGACTAGTTTTCCTTGGCGGCCCACATAAGCATCTGCCAGAGTGAGAGAGGCCCCTATGTGTTACTAACAGGTGGGCCCAGACAAGGTTTCCCTGGCGGCCGACATAAATAACCGCCAGCGAAGAGTGTGTTCTCTGGCGGCCACTTAAGTGGACCGCCAGAGATAACTTTTCGCCTATAAGAGAAAGCGCGTGGGTCAAAAATTTCTAAGTCCTGGAGCCCGCAAAACCCTAGCTCCGCCAGACTGCCAAATTTCACCGCCACCAGCAAAGCTGCTTGCACCTGCCTGCGACCATCCCCACGCACCTCAATCGCAAGAGAGCTTACTATATAGCACACATGCCTCCTTGTCAACTCTGTATGCCCACGGAGCACGCCGCACCGCCGCCTCCTCGTCGACCTTCGCTTCTTCGCTTCTCAGCCATCGACCACCGGTGCCTCGTGTCGACCCCGCGCCTCCTCATCGACTCCATGTGCCGGTGGAGCACCCCGTGCCGCCGCCACCTTGTCTACCCCGCACCGCCGCCAACCTCTACTACCCCGCTTCGCCGCCATCTCGACTACCTTGTCGACCACACGCCTTCGCTGTCGCCTCGTGTCGACCCCGCGCCTCCTCTTTGACTCCGTGTGCCGGCGGAGCAACCCATGCTGCCGCCACCTCGTCTATCCCGCACAGCCACCAACCTCGACTACCCCGCTCCGTCCATCTCGACTACCTCATCGACCACGTGCCTTCACCGTCGCCTCGACCACCCCTAGCCACAGTGAGCCTCACAATTGAGATGGATGGATGGATGGTTGAATTTTGAGATGAATGAATGAATTGTGCTACTTCTGCTACGCGTGTAAAATTCTTCTGCTACTGCTAATGGCTATCTGTGTATTGCAATTTGTAATAATTATATGTTGTTTGAGGGATGGATGGATGAACGAATGGTGAATTTTGGTTGGATGAATGAATGGTTTAGTAAGCATTTTGTGCCCTGCTGCGCTGTGTTGTGGAAATTGAGGTTCAATTAAGGGGATGTCTACCAATTCTACTAAACCCATTCTACCAAATAGTTGATTTTGATGCAAATAGTTTGATTTCGATGCAAATAGGTTAAGTTCTATGCCAATAGGTTAATTTTGATGGAAATAATTAATTTCGATGCAAATAGTTTAATTTCTATGCAAATAGTTTAATTTCAATGCAAATAGTTTGATTTCGATGCAAATAGGTTAAGTTTGATGCAAATAGTTTAATTTTGATGCAAATAGGTTAAGTTTGATGGAAATAATTAATTTCAATGCAAAATAGGTTATTTTTGATGCAAATAGGTCGGTTTCGATGCAAATTGTGATTTCGATGCAAATAGGTTTATTTTCAATGCAAATAGGTTAATTTCGATGCAAATAGGTTGATTTCGATGCAAATAATTAATTTTGATACAAATAATTAATTTCTATACAAATAATTGAACTCGTTGCAAAATAGGTTTATTTACAATACAAATAGTGATTTCGATGTGAATAGGTTTATTTTGATGGAAATAATTGAATTCGATGCAAATAGGTTTATTTCCGATGCAAATAGGTTAATTTTAATGCAAATAATTGATTTTAGAACATATCTTCCAATATTTTGTAACCAATACGATGGAAAAACCAACCGAAGCGCCACAAGCCGGTGACAAGAGCTCGGATGAACCTCAACTCGTGGCTTCCGAAGAACTTTGGATAGTATGCACACAAGCAGTGCCTGAGTGTCCGTCGTCAAGCTCAGACGATGTTGACGAGTGAGTCTTCGTGGCACACGCCGAGTGATCCTTGTCCATCTCCCCAAAGGAAGAGAAAGGGCGGGGACAATGACGAGGCCGACTCCAATTATGTCCCGCCCGTTAAGTCGGTACGTTTTAGTCGGGTATCATGCCTTTTGTCTAACCTTTTTTATGTGCACATTTTAATCGATTCATGTTAAAGTGGCACTAGAAGGATGCCCCACGACGGTCTAAACGGAAAGCTGTAACAGTGCTAGAAGAGAGGGGAACGCAGGTGGGAGAAGAAACTACCGCGCAACCCAAAGAGGCAGCTAAGCCCAAACGTAGAAGGGGAGAGCGAAGCAAGAACAAGCTGTCGGACGAAACATACATCGTCACTTAACCCCTATCACCAAAAGAGGCCTATGTCAAGTACAACAACCAATGCGGTGCTGTAGTAAGGGATAACGTAGAGATCACATTCAAAGATTGGAAGAAGATTACCCCTGGAAAGAAGGAGTTATGCTAGATGGAGCTAAAAAGACGGATCATATTTCCAGAAGGGACAAAGACGGAAGCGAAGGAATTTGCGCTAAAAACTATGGGAAAGCTTTGGCAGAACTAGAAATATGATCTCAACAAGTTTTATTTGAAGAAAGATAAAACCCCTTTTAGAGACTATGGGAAGATAACACAGGCCCAATGGGAAGAGTTCGTCTTGATGAAGACCTCAGCAGAACAACTCGAACAGAGCAGGAAAATGTCTGAACTGGTAAGGAGAAACACATATCCCCATCATCTGGGCTCGACTAGTTATCGCCCTAAGATCAAGAAGTGGAGAAAGGAGGAAGAAGAATTGAGAAAGGCAGGAAAACCAATACCTATGGACGGTCACGATGAACGGAGCAAGAATTGGGTGCATGCAAGAACGCCATCATTTTCGCAGGAGGGTAGTGTAGTTTTTACAGACCCTAAGCTACAGCAGGTAGCAGACCAGATGAAGTCAATTGCCGAAAGGCAAAAGCTTGGGATATTCACACCAGACAGGGAGATCGACCAACTGTCCTGCGCGTTGGGCAACCCTGAGCACTCAGGCCACGTTCGAGGGGTCTCCTCGAAACTTTCTTGGAAGAAAGGCTTTTGAAAAGACGCTGAAAGCTACAAGAAGCGTGACTGGTACAAGGAAGAGATCGCGTTGCACATAAGGTAGCAGGTGTATGCAGAGATAAACAGATTCATGGTAGAGCACTGCCAATTCATGGGTGGATTTTTCCAAGAAATGCCCCAGAGCGAGTGTCACGCCCGAAAATTCACCAAAATTTCCAAAGTTAATTTATGCAATAAATCCTCATCTAGGAATCAACCGTGGTACACAAATTGATAAATTGATAAACATAACCAAAACGTAATAACGATAAGTACTTACAGAAGAGGCACTTAGTCCTCACACAGAAGAAACTAGCAGCGGAACAGCAACCTAGCGAAACAGCACCAAGCCACAGGCAGCTCAACTGGGGTATAAGCCAAACACCAATCTTCTCCTCCTCGCGAATCTTCACTCTAATGATTGTGATATAGCAAGACTGAGTACCACCCACCGTACTCAACAAGCCACACTAAGAAATGCAAAATAATGCAACGGGATTCCAAAAGAAAAGCATAGTATGGCTTATTTGCACAAAACAACATTTAAAACATTTACATTTAATAGCATTAAAAAATAGTATAGTTTAATTAATAATCAATATTAAATCAACCACTGAACAGCGCTTCAACGCAGTTCAGGCCCAAACCATAACCCTCCCAACTAGAGCTATCAAGTTCCCATCATTATTTATCATTAATGAGTAGTGTGGGACTAATCACGAAAAGCATTGCTAGGCCACCCATTAACCGCGGGCACGACTATCCGAATAGTTTTACTCTGGCCAGAGGTGTACAACTTTACCCACAAGACACAATCTCAACATCATGTCAGCCATGCGTAGCGATACCCGAAAGTACCCGAATAGAGATTGTGACCGGACCCTTCACATGACACACCCAACAGAAAGAGCACTGGCCAAGTCCCCAGTAGAGGTGGCCCAACCTCCAAGCTAGAGAAATTATTGGCTCCCAAACATATGGACTTATTGGCACTACCATAGTGGATTTATTGACAGTACCACCTATCAACTAAACATCACTGTGATGCCTCCTGCTGCGACATGCTACACTACAAGTCCAGTTGTTGCTCATTCTGGCTTGTGGTTAGCACGGGTATTGCTTCGCAACAAGTAGTCCGTGAACCGATCCTTAACTATCATAAGCACCGCTAGCAAACATCATCACAATCTTGGTGCTCACAACCCACCATTCAGTCAAGTTTTATTTGTCACATTAATTACCCAAGCACGACCAACAGTCATGAAACAAAAACCTTTTCCATTAATTATCGATAAGTGAATCATTAGTTTCCCATATAAAATGACGCTATAGTTTCTACTCATTGGTTAAGAAAAACCTAAAATAATCTAGCTAGACATTAATTGAGCATCTAGCTAGTCAATATTAGTTACCCAAGGTATCAAGGTAAAGGCAACAATATCAAAATGGCGATTATAATCAAGGAATATCGGAATAATAGTAATTACCCTTATAATGACATTCCAAAACATTGCATGCAATACCGTTAAAATAAAATAGGTTTCGCAAATAGGATCAACATGCTCAAGGGGATTGTCGTGTGACTTGACTTGCAATAGAAAACGTCTTCCGCAAATCCTTTGAATCCTTCCGCAACCTTTGCGCTCCTCCAAAACGGCAGAAACGACAGACTACACGAAAATGAGGGAAAACCCTAAGAAACTCCAAATAAATAGTACATAAGAAGTATATAAACATGTAGATTGTAACGCCCAGAAATTCGAAACCGGAATTCTAAACATTTCTGCGTATTAAAACCCTGTCCAGGAAAACCAGGGTACACAATACCAAGTTGCAATACAGAGTGTGTCTTACAAACAGAATAAAATTGTCTTACATAAATACAGCGGTAAAAATAAAGAAAGCCTATATACAACTATCCAAGCAGAGGCTTCCAATCCACAGACATCTTGACGGCGGATCCAGCCTAGTCCTCCTGACGATCCTCGTCGAACCAGTACTCCACCACTGAGAGGAGGGAAAAGGGAGCAAGACTGAGTACTACCTACTCAACAAGTCACACCTGCAAATATGCACCATGCACGGGAGACAAAGATAGGCTAGGGGTTTATTTGCGCAAAAGCATTTGCAAACAATAGTCGTTCGCAAACAGTAAAAAGGTTGATTATTTTAACAATATTAATCCTCCACTGATCAACGTTACACCACGTTAACCAGGCCCAACCATCTATCCTATCACTATAGAAAAATTTTAGTCAATTTATTATGGTGAGACAAATCACGGTGAGTCTTGACCAAAATGCCCATGACCGCGGGCGCGGCTATTCGAATAGATTTTAACTCTGGCCAGAGGTGTACAATTGTACCCACAAGACATAGCCCCACACACGTTCCCGTGTGCCAGTGTGTCACCACGACACCCCGCGAGACACTGTGACAGGACCGTTCACGCAACATCTCCCTAACCATCCACACCATGCTGAGGTTGCACCTGCCAGCAGGGCACACCACATCGGCCAGGCTACCCCCCTTGCGCCACAATGGATCCGGAAGCCAATCAACCTGACCCCGAGCTGACCCAACTCCATCACGCCCATCCTCACCAACAGTGCCTAGGAGGGAGAAGAGACGCTACAAGCCCAACCGTTGCTCACGTTGGCTTGTAGTATGTACGATTAATTGCCCAAGGGGTTCCCGCGAACCGGTCCTTAACTGCTATGGGTGTGACCAGCAAAACCATGCACCCACAGCCCACCATTTAGGTCAAGTTTTAGGAATTTAACAGCAATATGTCCGAAGTTATATTTCACGACATAGAGTCAAACAAGAAATGTAAATGAGAGTATTTAAATTCCCATGTGAGCTAATAGTTTCTAAGCATGGCTAAGCATCCTAAGAATATATTCTAATCATATTGTTACCCAGGTGTTAACGCCAAAATTTGGTAAGGCCCTGTGTCAGATTCGGTCAAAGGAGAGATTGCAGTCAACTGACGAAGAAGAGGCCAGAATCGGGAAGGAGCCGTGAAGACCGTTACTTGGCGGTTATTTACTGTACCTATTAGTTAGGCAGGTGTTTATCTTTAGGAAACCTGACCTCGTGTCCGGTCAGGATTAGTTAGCTTTTTTCTGTTATGGATAGGAAGTCATGTATCGTGTCCTATAAGGACTCATGTAACTCGGGGTATAAATACGTACGCCCGGACACCTTGTAAATTATCACTCGATCAATACAAAATTCGGCGCATCGCCACCCTCCGACGGGATCCTGCTTCTCGAGCCGGGCTGCATTGGTTAGGTCCGAACTCCTGCGAGAGGGTAAGTCTCGTCACCCCGGCTACCTATCGGCTAGGACTTCCTCGGTTAGGTCCGATATTCTAGTCGATTTATGGTAGTCGGCTTACCATGATATATTTATTTTATCTATGGCTGCATCAGTTCAGTTTGATCTCATAGATTGATTAGGTATATCACATCACGCGTGCGTAGATCGTATCGGCTTACTGGGAGCGGTTTATCATCAGTTTGTGCTGCATCGGTTAGGTCCGACCTACTAAGCTGTTAGCGATAAACCGATCCTGCTAAGTCGATGCTTTACGCGCAGGCGTCTTATCGGGGTGTATAGCCGGTAAGTTATCTTCATCACGATCGCATTACATCTATCGGCCCATTGAGGTATCGTTATCATCGTCGGTCTGTGCTGCAACGGTTGGGTCCGATCTACTAGACTGACGATAATAGCCTTACTCTTGATGAGCCGATGGGTGTCATGCGATGTTGTTATCGGAGTGCTTAGCCGATAAGTTATCTGTTGAAGCCGACTACATTCATTCATTTTATAATCGGCTTCTAGCCCTTTTATTCATATGCTCTGTTCGATAGTCGGCTGGCTCATCAATTGTCTATCATTTGTCATTGCATACCTTATCACATATTTTTGCCTGTATTATTGTTACGATCGGCTAAGAGCTAGCCGATTGGTTTATTCTGCCAATCCAAGTGCAAGTACAAGCAGGTTCTCAGGCACGACCCCAGGCGAGGTCCCGGGCACGAGCTTAGGTAAGGACCCGGGCACAAGCCCGGACAGCGGGTGAAGATCCCGGGAGCCGATATAAGCAAGGGCCCGGGCACGGGCATATTTTCACGGCAATACCAGTAACACTAAATTATGGTCGGCTAGAGTTTATTTGATTTATTTACTTACGCATCCTGCCTGTTTATTTTACCAAGTTTATAGACGATTTTTGAATATTCCTTCGATGATCGGCTAGCGCGATATTTGTTTATTATTATGCTATTGCTCCTGCCTTCATCGGCTTTAAGCCGATGTATAAGTGCTACAGTGCGTATCGGCTATCGGCCGATGAGATGAGTCCAAGCCGGCTTCCAGCCGATTGGCTCACGAATTTAACATTCCTTTCTCCTTGTCAATTACAGGGTCAAATTGACTGGCACGCCTACGAACCTCAAGACTTTAGGACCTGCACTGGAGTAAAGCAAATCTCCCAGGCCTTCGCGTGTCACCCGGACGCCGAACGGATGCCCGGCGGTTTTCGGCATCAACACCAGGTGACAAGGAACAAGGTTCATCAAACTATGGGCATCAACTTGTATATATAAAGGTCATAACCAGTACCACGTGAAATAATAAGACATGCATGTTTATTTAAATAAACAAAGCATTTTAGCAAAAAGTAGGTGTGAAATGATCAAGAATACGATGTAACTTGCCTTGCTCTAGCTCGGCGAACTCGGCTACAACCTCGTAATACACTGGAGGGTTGACTGCGTCAGATTCTATAACAAACAAAGCACAAACAATTAAAAACAGTACATGTGGGCACTAAAACAGGGATTAAAAGTATTTTTAATGAATTCTTGGCATTTTTCTAGATTTAATGAAATTTGAATGGAATTAATCGTAGCTCGTATGAATTAGTTATGAATTTTTGAAGTTTTATTGTGATTTTTTATACAAAACTAATTATTAAATGATTTATTGCACAATTTTAAGGATTATTGTGTCACTGGACCACGGGGACCGGCGCCGACAGGCAAGCCCCACCGGTCAGTGACACAGGGAAGGGCGGCGCACGGTGGACCGAGTCCACCGCGGCTCGACAGGGGGTTGGCCACGTGGCAGCCACGGCGGGTCGACAGGCCGATGCATCGCCGAGGTGGCGCCAACGTGGCGAGGGAGTGGGGTGCCCACAGGGCGCCATGCGGCCGGTCTAGATCTACCCCAGGATAGATCGGACGGCGCAGGACAAAAGGGGGCTCACGAGGGTGGATGCCTAGGTGCCTTGTAGCGCGGCGAAGCTAGCGGCGACAAGGGGCAAGCCCCGCGGTGGCTACAGCGATGGTAGTGGGCGGCTGAAATCGGCAGAGCACGGTGGTAGCTCAGGTTCACATCGTGCAAGGGGTTAGGGGGCACGGAGAGCTTGGGCGTTTGAGGAAAAAGAGAGAGGAGAGGACGAGGAGCGTTTATATGGGCTCGGATTGGAGAGATCGTGACCGGGGCGGAGCAATTTTACGAGATTGAGGGTGGCGGCCACGGCGGTAGTGGGCAAGATTCTCGCGCGGGAGTAGGTGAGAGGAGTGGAGAACATGGGGGAAACGGGCGGGGACTCGGTTTGCGCCATTTGAATGAGGGGCGAGCACGCGAGGGGGTGAGCGACGGTAGGGATTGGACAGCGGTGGGGATTTTTCCCCTCCGCCCGATCCGGACAGAGGTTGATGAAGGGCCTGACGTGTGGGCCCCGGTCCCACACGTCAGCGGGAGAGAGAGGAGGCACGCGCAGGGATTGGCTGACAGGTGGGCCCTAGCTGGCGGTGAGAGGAGGGAGACGCGGGGCACGTGGGCTGCGGCAGGCCGAGGAACAGCGCTGGGCCACAGCCCAGCGCGAAGAAAGAAAAATAAAAATAGAAGGGAAGGAAAAGAAAAGGAAAAGGGATTTCCAGGAGGATTTTAATTCTGATAACTCATTTTGGTTTATTAAAATTATTTCCAATGCTCTAAAAATTCCAATAAAAATCATGTTAGTGTATTTTGGCAAGGGGAATAAAGAAAAATATTCCCACCCATGGTAATTTATTATTTTGCTTTTCTCTCATTTAATTAATTCCCTTGGCATTTTAAAAAGGGTATTTTTCTTTAATATATTGTGTATGGCTCTATTTAAGGGGAAACTCAGGGTGTGACTAATCTACCCCCCTTAAACGGAATCTCGTCCTTGAGATTCGGACGTGCTGGTGAAGAGGTGTGGATGGGCGGACTTCAATTCATCCTCTCGTTCCCAAGTAGCTTCTTCTTCTGAATGGTGGCTCCATTATACCTTGCAGAACTTGATCACTCGGCTTCTGGTGTTCCTTTCACTGATCTCCAAGATCCGAATCGGCCTTTCCATGTAGGTGAGGTCTTCTTGGATCTCGATCTGTTCCGAATCGGCCTGTTCTGTTGCTACCCTTAGGCATTTCTTCAATTGTGACACGTGGAACACGTCGTGTATACCTGCCATTGAAGCTGGAAGGTCCAATTGGTATGCAACTTCGCCTCTACTGGCTAGCACTTGGTAGGGTCCCACAAAATGGGGTGCTAACATCCCTTTGGTTTGGAACCTATGTACCCCGCGGAGTGGTGTGACACGAAGATACACATTGTTTCCTTCCTCGAAGCTCAGATCTCTGTGACGGTTGTCGGCGTAACTCTTCTATCTTGATTGAGTTGTCTTTAAGTGTTCCCGTATAATGGTCACTTTCTCTTCTGCCTCTTTGAGTGCATCAGTCCCGAATACCTGGCGTTCGCTTGTCTGATCCCAGAAGAGGGGTGTACAACACTTCCTGCCATACAGAGCTTCGAACGGTGCCATCTGTAGGCTGGCTTGGTAACTGTTGTACAAGAACTCTACATAGGGCAGACTCTTATCCCATGTCCCTCCGAAGTCCAAGGCACAAGCCTTTAACATATCCTCCAATATCTGATTGACTCTTTCAGTCTGTCCGTCTGTCTGTGGGTGATAAGCTGTGCTGAAGTTTAATCGAGTTCCCAGTTCTGCTTGCAATTTCTGCCAGAACTTGGAAGTGAACTGGCTACCACGGTCAGATACAATCCTTTTGGGTACTCCGTGTAGGCACAATATGCGAGCCATGTAAAGTTCTGCCAGTTTTTTGCCCGAGTACATTGTATGCACTGGAATGAAGTGGTCAACCTTGGTGAGTCGATCAACGATCACCCAGATCAAGTCATATCCTGAAGATGTGTGGGGCAAACCGGTGATGAAGTTCATCCCAATCTCTTCCTACTTCCACTCTGGGACACTGAGCAGCTGTAAAAGTCCTGCAGGCCATTGGTGTTCTGCTTTGACTTGCTGACACACACCACAGAGTGCCACAAATTCCGCGATTTCTCTTCTCATGCTGGCCCACCAAAGCTTTGTCTTGAGGTCCTGGTACATCTTGGTGCTTCTAGGGTGAATGGAGTACTGAGTCTCATGAGCTTCCCAGAGTGTTAAGTCTTTGAGTTCCTTGTTTTTGGGGACGCACAATTGTTCTCTCATCCAGACTGTCCCATTTTTGTCATTCATGAAACCCTGGGCCTTTCCAACTCTCATGTTCTTCTTGAGTTCTTTAACCTCCAGATCATTCGCTTATGCCTCATGAACTTGATCGAAGAGTGTGGGCTGGGCCTCTAGGGCTGCCACGAATCCACAGTCAACGATGCCTAGATTTAGATGTTCGAACTTGTGTTGCACTTCCTTGCACAATGTCTCTACTCGAGCGGTGTTGCAGTAACTCTTCCTGCTCATAGTGTCTGCCACGACATTGGCTTTACTCGGGTAGTAGTGTATTCCCACGTCGTAGTCTTTAATGAATTCCAGCCACCATCTTTGACGGAGGTTCAGGTCGGGCTGGGTAAAGATATACTTCAGACTCTTGTGGTCCGAATAGACCTCGCTGCGATTACTGATGAGGTAGTGCTGCCAAATCTTCAAAGCATGGACCACGACGGCCAATTCCAAGTCGTGCGTTGGGTAGTTGCCCTCATGGGGATGCAACTGGAGAGACGCATAGGCTACAACCCTACCTTCTTGCATCAACACGCATCCTAGCCCTTGGCGAGATGCATCACAGTACACCTGAAAGTCTTTCTTGGGATCAGGCAAGATCAGGATTGCTGCCGATACTAATTTCTTTTTGAGTTCCTCAAAGCTACGTGTGGAGGCCATGGGCCCCGGGTACCTCATTACCAGTATATGGGCCACTCGGATAGAGGATGGGCTGAACCATGTGATTAGAGATAAGATAGCACCCGGTAGGCTATGCCTTGTATAATAAGGAAACATAGTCTTAGTCGGATAGGACTCTATCTCTAAGAAGGAAATCCCTTGGTCGTATCCGACTGGGATCCTTATCATGTACCCCTGTCCCCTAGTATATAAAGGGAGGCTGGGCGCCCCTTAGGGCAAGCACAACAAGAGCAACCAGATCATCGATCTACACACACCTTAGAGGAATAACAACTCAACTGGACGTAGGGTATTACCTCATCTTGAGGGCCTGAACCAGTATAATTCTTTTGTGTTCCTCTGCAGTCCATCGAATTCACCCTCGCCGAGTAGCCCCGTAGTTTTATTGCCGGTGCAAAGCATCGACAGTTGGCGCGCCAGGTAGGGGCCTCTGGCGAATTCCTCATCTGAAGATTCGATGGATTCAATCAACGGAGTCGACAGCAACAAGTTCTTCCCCGGAGATGCAATTACCTTCGGAAGCTTAGACTTCACCACCGATCAATTCGGCAATCTCACCCTGGCTGAAGCAGATCCAATCTTGCCAGCCGGGGAACCAGCCGACGTTGCGCCAGTCGGCATGCAGGACACCGCCGTCTCCTTCAGCGACTTCCTGCGGCAGTCCTTCACATCGCCGAACATCGGGACAACCCTCTCCTTCGGCGTCCGGCTTGCGCTAGGCCTTGAGCCAGCCCGAGTTGGGCCGAGAAGGGGAGAGGTCGTCAATTTCCCGAACAATTCCGGCGACGCTGCGCATCTTTACCCTGCGCAGTAGACCCGATCTCCAGCGATTCAGTTTGGACACGGCCAAGCGCCGTTTCAGATTGGATCTAGAGAGGTCGGAGTCGTTCTCACTCCGATAAACTATTCGGAGTCCGACACCAAGTCGGACAGCGGTTCGAGCGCTAGCTCGGACTTTAATTCGGCAAGCTTCCCCCTCTCCCGCGAGATCTTCATGGCTTCAACACCACCTTCCGAGGTACGCCGACTACAAGAGGAGCGACAAGAGGAGGCGCGCCGGTTACAACAAGAGGAGGCCAACCGCGAAGCCCGCAACAACGAGCTGCGCCAGGTTGGGCGAGTCGCTCAGCAACAGATTCTCCAAACCAAGATTGGCGACCACGACGTCTTTGTCACGCCACAACAGAACGTTGTGGCCGTAGCGACTCTGCTGGACACACTCCAGCTCGGGGCCGATCACCAGGCCACCCCGACTATCGCCAAGATCAAGGCGATGATCACAGCTGCTGCCTGTCAGCAGCAACAGCAGTCGGGCGACACCGCTATACTGACCAACCGGTCGGGTTCTCCGGCGGCAGGCTCATCTGCATCAGCACGACGCTGGGCGGCCGGCTCCAGTCAGCAACGCGAAGAGTCCTGGCAAACAACGCTCGGCAATACCAATAATGACAACCGGCGGCGTCGCCGATACGACCGCCGACCCAATCAGGACCTCCGAGTTCGACTGCACCGGGACCTCCGCCACACCCTAAACGCCCAACGCGAAGAACGCGAAGAAGATGAACGCCGCCGACTGGAAGACGAAAACGAGCGCTTCGGCCTCCACCACGAGCGACTACATCGCCAAGATCGGAGTCGGAGCCCTCACGAAGACGAAGGCATCCCAACCTTCACTCGGGAGCTACAGGACGTCTTGTGGCCGACTGGCTTTAAGCCCACCGGGATCGAAAAATACGACGGCAAGACAAACCCCGAGTCCTGGCTTACCGTTTACACCCTAGCAATTCGCGCTGCTGGGGGCAACAGTAGAGTCATGGCTAACTACCTCCCAGTCGCGCTAGCCGACTCGGCGAGGACATGGCTGACAGGCCTCCCAAGGCGGTCGATTGGTTCCTGGGGACAACTCAGGGAGCGGTTCATCGCTAATTTCCAGGGGACCTACGACAGACCCGCTTCGGAGCATGATCTTTATCAACTGCACCAGAAGAAAAACGAGTCCTTGCACGAATTCATCAAAAGGTTCTCCGAGAAGCGCAACCAAATCCCAACGGTCAAAGACGAAGCCGTCATCACCGCCTTTCGCAAAGGGGTAAAAGATGCTCCGCTTATCGCAAAATTCACTCGGAAGCCACCATCCACAGTCCGGGCGCTCTTCGACATGGCCAATAAATACGCCGACTCAGCCGAAGCGGTCGCCGAGGCCCTTGACGAGAAGAAGGAGCCCCGACAAAAAGAACAGAAGGCGAAAGCCGACAACGAGCCATCTCAAAACAAGTCCGGCAGCCGTAAACGGAAGTCGGACAACGAGGTGGCCAACATGGAGCGCAGCCGGTCGCGGCCCCAGCGGAACAACGACTACCAGAAAGTCATGAGCGGGCCATGCCCCTTTCACCCCAAGGGAAAGCACACGGCCAAAGACTGCTATATGCTCAAAAAGTTTGCCTCTGAGCAGACTTCATCATCTGGCGCCGACAAGGACAAAGAGAAGCCAGACTCGGGCCCGGCCGACGACTTCCAAGACCCTCAAGCCGAGCTCAACCATATCTTCGGGGGACCACTCGCGTACGAGTCCAAGCGCAAACAGAAGCTTTCAGCATGCGACATCAACACGGTCTCTACGGCCGACACCCCCCAATACCTGCGCTGGTCAGAGATGGCCATCACCTTCAATCGCGCAGATCACCCAGATCGGGTTTCCCACCCGGGACGCTATCCACTCGTCCTGGACCCAGTCGTCAAAAATATCAGGCTGAAGAAAACCCTCATAGACGGAGGCAGCGCGCTCAATATCTTGTTCGCCAAAACTTTGGACGAGATGAAAATCCCTCGTTCAGAACTACGGCCGAGCACTGCACCCTTCCACGGGATAATTCCCGGCCTGTCATCAACTCCACTTGGGCAGATAACTTTGCCGGTAACCTTCGGCACACGGGATAATTTCCGCACAGAAACTGTCTGCTTCGAGGTCGCCGACTTCGAGACCGCGTGCCACGCGATACTCGGACGATCGGCACTCGCCAAATTTATGGCGATACCGCACTATACATACATGGTGCTGAAGATGCCCGGACCAGCAGGAGTCCTCTCCCTCCGCAGCAACGTCAAGCAAGCCTTCACCTGCGACAAGGAGAGCTGCGAACTGGCCCAATCACAAGAGGCGGCAGTCGGACGCGACAACATTCGGCAAGCCGTCACAACTGAAGTCGAGCAAGATCAAGTTCCAGCTAAAAAAGCAGTGAAGTCGGGAATTTCAGCGGACTCCGACACGAAGAAGATCCCCCTGGACCCTTCCGACCCCTCCAAGACTGCTCTAGTCGGGACCGGACTCGACCCCAAATAGGAAGACGCGCTCGTCACCTTCCTCCAAGCTAACAAGGATATCTTCGCGTGGAAACCGTCCGACATGCCGGGCGTACCAAGGGAGGTGATCGAGCACGCCCTAAACGTGAAGACAGACGCCAAGCCAGTCAAACAACGGCTGCGGCGCTTCGCTCAAGACCACAAAGATGCTATCTGGGAGGAAATTACCAAACTCCTCGTAGCCGGGTTCATCAAAGAGGTCTACCACCCGGACTGGTTGGCAAACCCAGTTCTGGTCCGAAAGAAAAACGGTAAATGGCGCATGTGCGTCGACTACACCGACCTCAACAAAGCGTGCCCCAAGGACCCATTTGGTCTTCCTCGGATAGATCAGGTGGTTGACTCCATGGCAGGGTGCGACCTACTCAGTTTTCTCGACTACTACTTGGGATACCATCAAATCAGCCTGAGGGAAGAAGACTGCTTGAAGACATCTTTCATCACACCGTTTGGAGCGTACTGCTATATCACAATGCCGTTCGGTCTGAAGAACGCGGGCGCAACCTATCAAAGGGCTATTCAGCGGTGGCTGCATACTCAGATCGGACGAAACGTGGAAGCCTACGTCGATGATGTGGTAATCAAGACCAAGTCCAAAGAAGACCTCATCGCTGACTTGGAAGAAACCTTCCAGAACCTTCGAAGATTCAAGATGAAGTTGAACCCGGAAAAATGCGCCTTCGGTATTCCATCCGAAAAGTTACTCGGCTTCATCGGCTCGCACCGCGGCATTGAGGCCAACCTGAAGAAAGTCAACGCTATCAGGCACATGGCACCCCCGACTAACCTCAAAGACGTCCAGAAGCTGACAGGCTGCATGGCGGCACTCAGCCGGTTTATCTCCCGACTGGGCGAACGGGGCATGCCCTTCTTCAAGCTACTCAAAAAGACCGACATTTTCCAATGGACTCCGGAAACCCAGCGAGCCTTTGAAGACTTTAAACAATTCCTCACATCACCCCCCGTGTTGGCGTCACCTCTGCCCCAGGAACCGCTAATGTTATATCTGGCGGCAACAACACAGGTAGTCAGCACGGTGCTGGTGGTTGAGCGATCCGAACAGGGTCATATTCAAAAAATACAACGGCCAGTCTACTTCGTCAGCGAGGTCCTTGCCGACTCCAAAACGAGATATCCGCAAGTCCAGAAGCTGATATATGGCCTACTTATCACAGTCCAGAAGCTGGTGCATTATTTCCAAGCACACCAAGTCACGGTGGTCACAGCATTTCCACTCGGGGATGTCCTTCATAATCGCGAGGCCACCGGCCGAATCGCTAAATGGGCACTCGAGTTGATGGCGTTCGACATCACCTTCCAGCCACGGACAGCAATCAAGTCTCAAGCTCTAGCCGACTTCGTGGCCGAGTGGACAGAAGTCCAACAGCCTACACCAACAGCAAAGCTAGAGTACTGGACAATGTACTTCGACGGTTCTCTACGGATCGGTGGCGCCGGGGCCGGAATCATATTGACGTCCCCCACTGGCGAAAAACTGAAGTACGTTCTACAAATCCACTTCCCGGCTTCCCACAACGTTGCCGAGTACGAGGCACTTGTTCACGGGCTCCACATCACTATTTCACTCGGCATACGTCGACTGGTTGTGCGCGGAGACTCTCAACTCGTGGTAAACCAAGTCATGAAAGACTGGACCTGCCTCGATGACACCATGGCGGCATACTGTCAGGAGGTCCACAAGCTGGAAAACAAGTTCGACGGGCTGGAAATCACACATGTCCTGCGCCAATACAACGAGCAACTCATGGGATCCAAACGAGAAACAGTTCCAGCTGGAATCTTTGTCGAGCAACTCATGGAGCCATCAGTCAAGAAGAAACCGGCACCAGATCAGTCGGGAGGCGAGCCTACCCTGACCACAGACGAGGTGCTGCACATATGTCAAGACTGGAGGACTCCTGTTGTCAAATTTCTCACGGACGACGAACTCCCAGAAGATCACAGTCAAGCCGAGCAGATAAAGCGTCGAAGCAAGAGCTTCCTACTAGTCGGAGAAGACCTGTACCGAAGGAGCGCATCCGGTGTCCTCATGCGCTATGTCACCACCGAGGAGGGCAAGCAGATCCTGCACTCGATCCACTCGGGCATATGTGGCAACCACGCCGCATCCAGGACGTTAGTCGGAAAGGCTTACCGGCAGGGATTTTTCTGGCCCACAGCAGTAACAGACGCCAAAGACATCATTCGCAAGTGTGAGGGTTGCCAGTTCTACGCAAGACAAACAAACCTTCCGGCCCAGGAACTCCAAACTATCCCCATCTCCTGGCCATTTGCAGTATGGGGGCTCGACATGGTTGGGCCTTTCAAGAAAGCGCCAGGGGGGTTCACACATTTATTCGTCGCGGTGGATAAGTTCACCAAGTGGATTGAGGCTAAACCCGTTGCAACAATTACAGCGGCACGAGCAAAGGACTTCATCATGAGTATATTATACCGGTTCGGAGTCCCTAACCGCATCATCACCGACAACAGTACTCAGTTCGCGGCGGGCCTATTCCAAGATTTCTGCGACGATTTCGGCATCAAGATCTGCTATTCATCTGTGGCACACCCGCGGAGCAACGGGCAGGTTGAGCGAGCCAACGGTATGGTCTTACAAGGCATCAAGGCCAGGATATTCGACCGACTACAACCATATGCGGGCCGGTGGGTACAAGAACTCCCATCTGCTCTTTGGTCTCTCAGAACCACGGTTAGTCGGGCAACAGGGCAATCCCCTTTCTTTCTGGCTACGGTACCGAGGCTATGCTACCTACCGAGTTACAGTTCGGCTCTCCACGAGTCCGGGCCTACTCAGAAGACGACTCCAACAATACCCGACTGGTCGAACTAGATCAGCTGGAAGAAGCAAGAGACACCGCAACTATCCAGTCGGCAAGGTATCTTCAAGGCCTACGCCACTACCACAATCGCAATGTCCGTGGCCGCGCCTTTTTGGTCGGGGATCTCATTCTACGGAAAATACAAACCACCAAAGACAGGCATAAACTATCCCCAATCTGGGAAGGGCCGTTCATTATAGCCGAGGTTACGCGGCCAGGCACCTACCGACTGAAGACCGAAGACGGCGCTCTCATCAGCAACTCATGGAACATAGAACAGCTACGTCCTTTCTATACCTGAGTCCTATAATTTTCATGTGTACAGTTCCTCTGACTCACTACGCCGCTTGTATCAACCGAGTAGTGAGTCGGGGGCTGCATGTTTATATGTGCGTTGTCAATAACATACGAGCTTACTTCACTTCGGTTATGAAGCCTTACTATGACTGTCACGTTTGCCCAAGTACAGCTTCTTACTTTGAACGTTTTTATTAAGTTCTGACAGGCTAACTCGGTGCATACTACACGTTCAAGTAAAGCTAATGACAACCGAAAAATAAGCTTGGCGGCATTGCACACATATTTACACATACTTGTTTACACAAGTTTATATATTCGACTACATAAACATGTTGCCCTTACAGACCCAGGTCTCGGGTAATTATCTCTGCAGTCGGCTTCGCCCGGGCGATCAGCTCCAGCGCCTCCTCTGGCGTCGTCTCTTCGGCAAACCCCTCCCCGATGGCTTCAATATCCGCCCTAGGGTATAAGGATTTCGTCATCGCTAGGGTATGGGCCACGCCGGCGACAACATGCTCATCCGAGTACCTTTTCAAGGCACTCGGGGCATCCTCGAGACGCCCCACTATCTGAGGGATTCTGCTGCAGCTGGTTCCCACCGGGCGGGGGTCTATAAGGTCAAGGAGCCCTCTCACGGACCCGGCGAGGGCCTCCCGTGACTCCCTGATCAACCTTATCTCCTCCGTGTAGAACTGATACTGGGCCCGGACATTAGTTCTCATGTCTGCCCAGATCAACCGGCAAGTAAGCTTGTCAAATTCGGCTACACGCAGGATAGCTAATGGATTGGCTGAGATCACAGTCGGGTTGAGGACTTACTTTCGTAGTCGGCCTCCCACCCGGCCACGGTCTTCTCTAGTTCAGCCTTCTCCTTACTGAGCTTGATGACGGCCTTTTCCAACTTGGACTTCTCCCGGTCAAGCTCAGTGTTGGCCTTTGCCAGGTCGGCCTTGACCTTCTCAAGCTCGGCCTTGGCTTCTTCGGCCTCCTTCAGCTGCGATTCCCTCTCTGTTCGGGTCTTTAACTCCGCTTCGAGGTCTGCACCACAGATTAGCCAAGAGCTCAACCGTGCAGTCATGACACAACTGGGTAGTCGGGAACAACGTGGCTGGATGAATACATCAACGGTTCAGTCGGGAAGATATACTCGATGGATTTTACCTCTGATCTTTCCGGCCAGGGCCCATGTCTCCGCCCTGAGCTGATCGGCGCCACTCCTCAGCCAGGCCTCCCTCCCCGCATGACGCTCCTCCATCTCGGCCTTTAAGGCCCGGAGCTGTTCCAACTCGGCGAGGTGGGGAGCTACTTCGACCAAGATTTCCGCCATCGCCTCGTTGCGGTCGACAAGCTTCTGTTCGGAATAAAAGACGGATCGAAGATGGAGTCAAACTTCAAAACAAGAAGATTGCTGGAGCTCTACTACAAGAACCATACCGCGACCCCTTGGGACCCGCTGATGGCGGCGCGAAGCAGGTTTTTGCGCTCCCTCCTTGCAACGACTTCATCGAGCCTGAAGCTTTTCACAGTACCGTCACGAGTTGTCCACGTAAAGGTCTGAGGCATCGCACGTGGAGGAGCTTCGATCCGAGGCAGGTGTGGGATCTCCGGCGGCGGCAGCGGTGGCGATGGTGACGACGATAAACACGACGGCGACAGGGTCCTGGCCTCGGCACCGCCCTCCCCCATGACTTCGGGGACCGGCTCGGGGGCTCCGTCCGCAGCTTCCGCGACGTGCGGCGCCTCGGGGGCTGGGGCCTCAATTTCAGCAGCCACCGCTCGGTCGGGTGGCGGCAGGGGCCCTGGAGTCGGAGCCGCCTCGGTCTCAGCAACCGGGTCGGCCGCCGGCTCGACAGGTGTGTTCGCGGCCGCTGGCTCGGCTGGGGCAGGCTCATCAAGTGGAGCAGACGGGTCGACCTCCTTGAGATCAATATTGGCCCGTTTCCTGCACAACGAACCAAGACATCAAGACATTACTTCAACACACAAAGACTACAGAAGACCCGGAGCAGCACACCTCTTGGAGAACCTCAGCTTCTTGCCGGGCGGCCCGCCCCCCGGCGGAGTGCTAGCTCCGGCAGTTGGCCCGGTCGGCGTCATTGTCGGCGGAGGCGTATCAACCCGAGTCGGCCCCAACTCTGGTATGGTCGGTTCGGGCGCCTTTGCCCCAGGCGGCCTCTGCTCTAGTCGGCCCCTTGGTGGCGCCGCCGCCGGGCTCGGCAACGTTGGGCTCGAACCCGCAAGTCTCAGCCTGGGACTTGACCGTGTGGGCGTTGCGGCAGCGGCGTCCTTTATTTTCAAGCTGCCGCTCACGGCGCGCGCCGTCATGGCCCCCTCGCCTCGATATAAAATCGGTTTCTTCCCCGCTCTCTTAGAGCCGGGTTGGGCAGCAGAGGGACTCCTCGACCTCTTCTTCGACGCGACAGCCGACAATGGACGGGAGTCTTCATCAAATTCTTCATGCCGCTACAAGTGAGTCAATCAAATGCGTCACGATATGCCGGACAACTATGGTCCCACGGGCATTCCTCACAGAGGAAGGTTAAAGGTTACCTTGGTCCGAGGCCGAATGAAGCTATAAGCCGCAATCCGGCGCTTGTCGTCCTCGGTCGCGATCACCCCTTCAGAGAAGTAGCCGAACAGGGTCGCGGTCACCTCTTTCTTGTCCACCGACTCGTTGCTCACTCGGTCAGGATCATTTTTGCCTTTGAAGGCCCAGCCGAATGAGCTCCTAAGCTTCAGCGGCTGAACGCGCCTTGTTAGGAAGCGACGAGCCACCCAAGGACCTGTCAAGCCAGCCCTCTTGAGGTCGTCTATCTTCGTCAACAACATATGTGCCTGGCCCAGTTCTTCAAAGGTCGGCTCCGTGGACCAGCTTGGCAACACCGTCGGCGGCATACCGGTAAACGAGCACAAGGAAGGAGCCAGATCGGCGCAATAAAACCACTCCTTGTGCCAGCCCTCCAGAGAAGATTTCAAGGGCAAATCGATATACATTTTCTTCCCATCGCTCCTCAGTTGAAGACCAGCCCCTCCAATCACATTGATATTACTCTTGGAGGGTTGAGGTTTGATATGGAACAGGTGTCGGAAGAGGATGAAATGGGGTTAGACGCCCAAGAAGCACTCGCAAAGAGTAACAAATATAGAAATCTGAAGAATAGAGTTGGGGTTCAGATGCACCAACTCTAGCCCGTAAAAGTCGAGAATGCGGCGGAAGAAATCAGAAGACGGGAGACACAAGCCTCGATCGAAAAAAGAGGCAAAGACTACTGTTTCTCCGGGTCGGGGATTCGGGCTCGACTCATCCCTGGCCGGCCGCCAGCGAATCACCTCTTGGCTGGGCAACTTCAGTTCACTCTCCAGCCGCTTCAGCTTCGCCGAGCCACAATCCGACACCGGCCAAGAACTTCCCGGCGCCCCCGCAAGATCCGAAGCCTTCGGCATGACTGGAGGCGATGAGATTTGGGAAAAAGCAAATCGGGGGCTTGGGGCAAACGGGGAGGATTGAAATCGCCCGAGTTCGGGTGGGGAATAGAAGCAGCTAACCCTAGCCGGGCGGGAGGCGAAAAGTTGGGCGCGAAGGTGGAAGATGAAGAGATTGGCTGATTTGGGGAAGACGACGGAATCTTTTTCTCTCTCCCTGTCTTTTTATAGAGCCGATGCCGACTAAATGGGCTTGGGCCTACACAGTCCGCACTGGGCCAACAAGATATGAGTTCCTACAGTAGCATGCTCCATGTGGGCCGCCCGCAGGCTGAGTTGAAATTATAGTGCTGGTGCTGCTAACAGGAGCTGATGTGGTCACGAGGATACATCCTTATAAGGGTCGCAAGCTGGTCTTCATTAAAATTGGAGATGCAGGTATCTTTCTCGAGAACACCTAACCACGCCATGGATTTGTTTTCATAAAGTGGTACTCGGCCTACATGCGTGGCCATCAGTTGCCATGAGCAACATTTTACCCGCTGACATGATGCGGAAGAGTCTAACTTTCGAGTAGTGCACTACTCGGGAGAGACTATAAATATCTTTTCCCGCTGACATGATGCGGAGGAGTCTAACTTTTGAGTGGGACGCCACTCGGAAAAGACTATAAACCCCTTTTTCCAGCTGACATGACGCTGAAGAGTCCCATATACGAGTAGCATCCTACTCGGCAAGACTATAAACATATATTCCGACTGACATGAAGTCGAAGAGTCCTATATACGAGTAGTTTCCTACTCGGCAAGACTATAAAGTTTATTCCGGTTGACGTGATACCGAAGAGTCTCATATACCAGTAGTAATCTACTCGGGAAAGACTTCCAGGTTAAAGATCTTTGACTTTATGTTTAATTATCTTCGCAATTAAGCACAAAGTCGGGGGCTACACCTAATAGGTGCGCCTATTCGGTGCACACTATTCATATATATACATGAAGCCCTTCATAGCCTCGCTGCCAGCTGACATGAAGCACGACTCGGAAGAAGACTTACTCGGACAAAGAGTACTCGGGCGCACCGCACTCGGGCAACCTTCACCGTGGAGGACGAGCACTCGGCATCAGCTGTGACTCGACTATGAAGGTCTCAGGGGCTACTGTGGAGGCCATGGGCCCCGGGTACCTCATTACCAGTATATGGGCCACTCGGATAGAGGATGGGCCGAACCATGTGATTAGAGATAAGATAGCACCCGGTAGGCTATGCCTTGTATAATAAGGAAACATAGTCTTAGTCGGATAGGACTCTATCTCTAAGAAGGAAATCCCTTGGTCGTATCCGACTGGGATCCTTATCATGTACCCCTGTCCCCTAGTATATAAAGGGAGACAGGGCGCCCCTCAGGGCAAGCACAACAAGAGCAACCAGATCATCGATCTACATACACCTCAGAGGAATAACACCTCAACTGGACGTAGGGTATTACCTCATCTTGAGGGCCTGAACCAGTATAATTCTTTTGTGTTCCTCTGCAGTCCATCGAATTCACCCTCGCCGAGTAGCCCCGTAGTTTTATTGCCGGTGCAAAGCATCGACACTACGGTTGCACTCGGCTATTCAAACAAACTTTACATCCTTCTTCAACAATTGAGTGATGGGTCTCACGATCTTCAAGATGTTTTTGATAAACCGGCGGTAATAACCCGCAAGTCCGAGAAAACTCCGCACCTGTGTCACTGTCTTGGGCGGTTTCCAATTGGTAATGGACTCCACATTTGTTGGATCCACATCAACTCCCTGGGCGGTGATGATGTGCCCAAGGAACTACACTTCTTTCAGCCAGAAATCGCACTTGCTAAACTTGGCGTACAACTGGTGTTCTGTCAGCTTCTCGAGAACCAACCGGAGATGTCGCTCATGTTCTTCTGCTGATTTCGAGTAGATAAGGATGTCTTCGATGAAAACCACCACGAACTTGTCTAGAAACTCCATGAACACCTTGTTCATCAGATTCATGAAGAAGGCCAGTGCATTTGTCAGTCCGAAGGACATAACGGTGCACTCGTACAGCCCATACCGAGTGGAGAAAAGCTGGTCTTCGGAATATCGTCTTCTCGGATCCTTAGTTGATAGCCTGATCGTAGTCTATCTTGGAGAAGACGGTGGCACTCTCCAATTGATCAAAGAGATCATCAATCCTTGGCAAGGGATACTTGTTCTTGATTGTGACATTGTTTAGTACGCGATAATCCACGCACATCCGCTTCGTCTTGTCTTTCTTTTCCACGAAGATGACTGGTGCACCCCAAGGTGACGTGCTCGGTCAGATGTAGCCTTTCTGTAGCAGGTCGTCAACTTGCTTCTTGACTTCTGTCATCTCGTTTGGTGCCATTCTATACGGCCTTTTATATATTGGCGCTATTCCTAGTGACAAATCAATTTTGAAGTCGATTTTCCTTTCTGGTGACATCCCCGATAGATCTTCCAGGAACATGTCTGAGTACTCCCTCACTATCGGGATATCCTCTATTTTCCGCTCTAGCTTCGTTCCACTTTTAGGTTGTTGCCCAGCTGCGACCTGATTCAAGCTTACTTCATGTCTCTGTGGTATTGGTGACTTGAAAGTAACAGCCTTTTCTTCCGGATTGGTTACTGTAACGGTTCAGTCGGCGTAGTTGATCACTCCTTTGTGTCGGGTCAACCAATTCATCCCTAGGATGACATCTAGGTCTTTGGATTCTAGGAGGATGAGATTGGCTAGAAAGGGTGATCCCTGGATCTCTAGGCTTACTGAAGGGCTATAGTGAGCTGTGGTCATGTGGTTCCCTGTGTATGAACCCGCATGGGATCTTAAGTTCACTACTTTATCCCATGTGTCCCCACAAATTTCTATGATATGAACGAATGTGTTGCACCAAAATCAAAAAGTACTACCGCAGGTATTGAGTTCACGAGAAACGTAGCTAGTACCACTTCCGGTGCAGCTTGCGCCTCTTCTGCAAAGACGTGATTAACACGCCCCTTTATCACCTGCTGCTTGGTGTTGGGGTTCTGGGGAGCTGCAGGCCTGGGTCCCATCCGCTTTGGTTTCGGGCACTTGTCGGCAAAGTGGCCTGACTTGTTGTAGTTGAAGCAGATGAGGGTCTTGCCCCCACTGTCCTTCCATGGCTGGCTTTGCTGTGCTGGTGCCATTGGTAGGCGTGGAACGGGATGATGGTTGTGTTGCCCACTGCTATTGCTGTTGCCTCCGAAGTGCCCTGGGTGGAACGAGCACTGTATGGACAATCATGGTGAAGGTCCACTCTGATGCCCAGCATCACCCTTGGCCTTGATACTGCCCCTAGTATAGCTCGGAACTGGGCCACTTTCTCTTTGTCATGTTTTACACGGCAATAAATATATGGGGCTACTCTTGGATGGAAACTTGTATGGAGGCAAAGGAACACGCAGAGGATTTATATTGGTTCAGGCCCTCGATGTGAGGTAATACCCTACGACTTCCAGTTGTGGTGTTATTCCTCCATTCGAGATTTGCGTGTGTGATTTTGGTGAACCAACTCAACCTGGCCTCCCCATTATATACTGGACAGGGTTACAAGTAGTAGTCCCAACCGGATACGGCCAAGATCTCCTCTGTAGAGATTATAACGCACCCAATAGGGACTGTGTTTTCCTTATTGTACAAGGCAAAGACTCGAGTGTGGCTATATCCCTAATTACAAGGCTAGGGCCCATCCTCTATCCGAGTGCCCATATGCTTGTCATGAGGTACCCGAGCCGCATCACCCACAGTAGCCCTAGACCTTTAGTTGAGCACAGCTGATACCGATGTGCTCATCCTTCACGGTGAAGTCTTCCCGAGTGCATTGCTCTCCGAGACTCTTTGTCCGAGTGTCTTCTTCCCGAGTCCTGCTTCATGTCAGTACAGCAGCGAGACTATGAAGGCTTCATGTAATATATAAATAGACAAATGCGCCGAATAGGTGCACCTATTAGGTGTAGCCCCCGACTTTGTCTTAATTGTGAAAGACAATTAAAACATAAAGTTCAAAGATTTTTAACCTGGAAGTCTTTTCCCGAGTAGATCACTACTGGTATATGAGGACTCTTCGGTATTCATGTCAACTGAATATGGATTTATAGTCTTGCCGAGCAGGGAGCTACTCGTATGTAGGACTCTTCGACTTCATGTCAGTCGGAAATCTACATCTACAAGCTCGATGGATCCAGCAACCGGAGTTGACGGCGACAAATTCTCCACTAGTGACACGATCACATTTGGAAGCCTCGACTTTGTTGCCGACAAGTTCGGCAACCTCACCTTGGCCGGCTGACATGAAGTCGAAGAGTCCTACATACGAGTAGCTCCCTGCTCGGCAAGACTATAATCATATTCTGAGTTGACATGATACTGAAGAGTCTCATATACCAGTAGTAATCTACTCAGGAAAGACTTTCAGGTTAAAAATCTTTGACTTTATGTTTAATTGTCTTCACAATTAAGCACAAAGTCGGGGGCTACACCTAATAGGTACACCTATTCGGCGCACACTATTTATATATCTACATGAAGCCCTTCATAGCCTCGCCAGCTGACATGAAGCAGGACTCGGAAGACAGACTCACATCGGACCACAAGAGTTACTCGAGGAGCAATGCCACTTGGGAAACTTCACCGTGAAGGAATGAGCACTCAACGGCATCAGCTGTGACTCAACTATGAAGCAAACGGGCTCTCAGGGGCTACTGTGGGTGCCATGGGCCCCGGGGTACCTCATGACAAGCATATGGGCCACTCGGATAGAGGATGGGGCCTAGCCTTGTAATTAGGGATTATAGCCCACACTCGGCAGTCTAATTGCCTTTGTACAATAAGGAAAACACACGTCCTAGTTGGGGTGCATTATAAAATCTCTAAGAGGAGATCCCTTATTAGCCATAATAATCTGGTTAACACTCCTACCTGTAACCCTGTCCCCAGTTATATAATTGGGAGGCAGGGCGCCCCCTGAGGGCAAGTTGAGTTGGTTCACCAGAATCACCACCGCAAATCCTCAAAGGAATAACACTACAACTAGACGTAGGGTATTACCTTACATCGAGGGCCTGAACCAATATTAAAATCTCTGCGTGTTCCTTTGCAATCCATCAAGTTTCCATCCGCTGAGTAGCCCCATATATTTATTGCCGGTGTAAAACATCGACACTCTTGTGGTCCATCTTGTTGCACTGGTCTTCCTGGCGGATCGCATTGTTTACCTGTTGACGCCGAAAACCGCCGGGAACAAGCCGACGATCTGGTTCGGCGCCTGTAGACACGTGAAGGCCTGGGAGATCTGCTTAGCTCCAGTGCAGGTCCTAAAATCTTGAGGTTCGCGGGCGTGCCAGTCAATTTGACTCGATAATTGACAAGGAGAAAATATTAACTCAGTGAATCAATCGGCCGATAAGAATACGAAGGAACACTTGAGCATAGGCCGAAGCCGATGATTTATAAAACCGTGCGGGCCCCAGCTGTCCGCATCCGTGCCCGGGTCCTCGTGCCCGGGTCCTCGCTCCCGGGTCCTCGCCTGTGCTCGTGCCCGGCTACCAGGGAAGCAGGGGGGCAAAAATTTTTGCCCAAACATCGGGGTGGCTATTTCAGGCCGATACGGACTGACTATAGGGCTCGTAGCCGATGGCCGATCGCACCTGTGTATCGGCTAGGAAACCGATAAACGCTATAAACAAATAGATAAGCTGTGAGTATAACATGTGCATCGGCTAGAAGCCGATGATAAAAATAGATAGGCAGACCCGGAATAGTAAGCCAGCCGGATCCGCCGAGAACAACATGTGCATCGGCTAGAAAACCGATGATAATATAGATGACCAAAATAGTAAAGATAATACAGTCGGCTTTATAAAAAATAACCTATCGGCTTAAGCACTCCAATAGAACGTCGCATATACACCGATCGGCTCGACAAGGTGTTAACGCCAAAATTTGGTTACGGGTCAGTTACCATGTTCGGTTAAGGAAAGAAGCGATATCAAAGCCATTGCGAAACTAATCCAGAAGACTGTCCGAAATTGGGCGGGGCATGTGTTAACGCCAAAATTGGCACGGTTCGCGTCGGACTCGGTTAAGGAAAGAAGTGATATCAGCCGTTGGGAGCTAATCCAAAGAAGAGCGGATTCGGAAGGAATCGTGAAGACCATGCTATGGCAGTTAATTACCTTATCTGTAAATTATAGTTTTATAACTTTTTTAGAGAAACCTGATCTCGTGTCCGATCAGGACTGTTAGTTTTCCTTTTATAGATAGGAAATTCGTGTGGCCGTGTCCTATTAGGACTGTAATAACTCGGGTATATATACGTATGCCCGGGTACCTTGTAAATTATCTCTCGATCAACCCATTAAACTTCGAGCATCACCACCCTTCGACGTGGGTTCTTGCTTCTCGAGCGGGGCTGCATCAGTTAGGTCCGAACTCCTGCGAGAGGGTAAGACTCGTCACCCCTTACCCAGGTGTATCTGCCCTGTCTTACGGCTGCAGTCTTGGCTTTCGGTTCGGTCCGACCTCTTAGGGCCGATCAAGGTATACCACATCACGGCGTGCGTAGATCTTATCAGCTTACTGGAGTAGTTTATCGTCAGTTTGTGCTGCATCGGTTGGGTCCGACCTACTAAAACTGTCGCGATAAGTTGTTCCTGCTAGGTTGATGGTTTTTGCGCAAGCGGTCTTATCGGAATGTATAGCCGGTAGTTTATCTTATTACATCACAGTTGCATTAGGTCTATCGGCTTGTGAGGTTCCTTTACTATTATCGAGTTCTGTGCTGCATCAGTTAGGTCTGAACTACTAGATCGATAATAATAGATTTATCCTTGTCGAGCCGTACGGTGTATATGCGACGTTCTATCGGAGCGCTTAGCCGATAGGTTATCTTTTTTTATAAAGCCGACTGTATTATCCTTACTGTTTTAGTCATCTATATTATCATCGTTTTTCTAGCCCGATGCAACATGTGTTTCCTGGCGGCAGTCGGCTGGCTTACTGTTTTGCTTATCTATTTTATCATCGGCTTCTAGCCGATGCACATGTTATACTGGACTGACAGCTTATCCATTGTTTAGTAAGTGCTATCGGTTTCCTAGCCGATACACAGGTTGCCATCGGCTATCGGCTACGAGGAGTCTATATCAGCCCCGTATCGGCCGATAGCCGATGTGCAGTTGCTGCTGACCCGGGCACGAGCACAAGCGAGGACCCGAATAGCGAGAACCCAAATGCTACGAGACCCGGGCGCGAGTACATTCGCGGCGGGGCCCGCGGCACGAGCATAGCGGCGATCGGCTGGGTTCTTGGAATCCATATCAGCTGCTGGCCGATTGGGATCGGATCTTGGATCGGTAATCTAGGTGGGAGATTTCTGCCAGTCAGGTCTAATCTCCTTGTCAATAAGAATGCGGGGTCAAATTGACTGGTACGCCTACGAACCTCAAGACTTTAGGACCTGCATGGAGCTAAGCAGATCTCCCAGGCCTTCGTATGTTCAATCGCATCAAACCAGATCATCAACAAGCTTCTTGGCACACCCGGTGGTTTTTGGTGCGAACACAAGGATAAATCTATTATTATCAATCTAGTAGTTCAAACCTAACTGATGCAGCACAGATTGATAATAATAAAGGAACCTCAACGAGCCGATAGACCTAATGCAACTGTGATGCAATAAGAAAACTTATCGGCTATACATTCCGATAAGACGCTTGCGCAAAAACCATCAACCTAGCAGGAACGATTTATCACTGGCAGTTTAGTAGGTCGGACCGAACCGATGCAGCACAAACTGATGATAAACCGCCCCCAGTAAGCTGATAAGATCTACGCACGCGTGATGTGGTATACCTGATCGGCCTAAGAGATCGAACCGAACCGATGCAGCCGTAGACAGGGCAGATACACCTGGGTAAGGGGTGACGAGTCTTACCCTCTCGCAGGAGTTCGGACCTAACCCATGCAGCCCCGCTCGAGAAGCAAGAACCCGTCGAAAGGGTGGCGATGCGCCGAAGTTTATTGATCGTTGAGATGATTTACAAGGTCCCCGGGCATACGTATATATACCCCGAGTTATTACAGTCCTAATCGGACACGAAATAGGAATTTCCTAACTATAAAAGGAAAACTAACAAGTCCTAATCAGACACGAGATCAGGTTTATCTAAAAAGTATTAAAACTACCTAATTTACAGATAAGGTAATTAACTGCCATGTCGTGGTCTTCACGATTCCTTTCCAAGCTCGGACTCTTTTGGATTAGCTTCCAACGGCTGATATCGCTTCTTTCCTTAACCGAACATGATAGAAATCCGTGCCAAATTTTGGCATTAACATTACCAACTTCTCAAAGTCCTGGTAGTCACTGGAGAGAAGCTGGTTGGTCAGCTCGTCATCGAGTCCATCCAGGAACTTGTCCTACTTTTCCGCATCAGTGCGGACATCCTCTGGTGCGTAACGTGCCAGACGGTTGAAGTCATGGAGGTACTTCATGACTATCTTACTTCCCTGCACTAAGTCCCTGAACTCGCTCTTCTTCTGTGCCACGATGCCAGCCGGAATCTGAGACTTCCAGAAGTTGTGACAAAACTCAGCCCAAGTGACCTCTGTGGTAGCAGTGCGGGTCACGAGGAAGTTGTCCCACCAAGCTGAGGCGGGACCCTAGAGCTGGTGCGTTGCAAAGGCGACCTTCTCCTGGTCGTTGCATTGGAGGAGGTTGAGCTTCTTCTCGAACGCCAACAACCAATTGTTGGCGTCCATGGGGTTGGTGCTACTTGAAAAAGTCGGCAGCCTGACCCTCAAGAACTCAGGCAGCTTAGATTGGGGGACGGTGGCTAGGATGTGTGGCTGCTGGTGCTGCTGCTGCAGGTTGTTTTGCTGTATCTGCTGCATCATAACTACCATCATCTGGTTCGGGTTGGCCAGAACCTGTGCAAGCGTCGGGTTCTCCAGTAGCGAAGATAGCATATGGTTGGGAGCTCCGTTGTTCTGTGGTGCTTCGTCCTGCTGGTTTGTGGCGCTGGCCTCACTGGCAGCACGGTTGCCATTCCTGGTGTTCACCATCTGAAGGGGGATAGAAGTGAAAGGGGAGGAGAAAAACAGCAGGCTCAGAAACAGGAGTGGTAATTTAGTGACTGAATTAAATTAACTGCAGTGCATAGTTTGGAAACATCACAAAACAATTCAACTCCTAACTGAGGTGGCCATACCACAACAGGTGGTATGAACCACCAACTAACCCCAAAGCAAACATCCTGACATTACAACTAATCATGAAATCAAACTAACAAAAAGGGTAAAAACTAACGACAGCACGTCTAGTGCTCTGAGCGACTCTTGCGGTCGTCCGAGTTGTACTCCGGCTCCTGCTCGTTGCCTACCTCGTCGTCGATGCGGCTCCTGAATCCACTCACGTAGTTCTCACTACCGTGAGCCGATGAACTGGCCTCACTGCAGTGCGGGATCCGCTGAGGGAACTACTGTTGTCGGTGGAGGTGAAACCCCCATGGATGCTGGTGCCTCCCTAAGAGCTGCTGTCGCTCGACGACACACTGATCATGCCACCAGTCAGTGCTAGTGCGAGTGCTAGAGCTGGAGCTGGTGTGGGAGCTGGAGCTGGTGCTGGTGCTGGCGGTGCGTGTGGCCTATTCCTGGGGGCCAACTGAATACGCACCGGAGGAAGGGTCCTCTTCCTCGGAGTCAGACAGATTCTGGCTCCACTAGGTGGCGGTTGTCTCTTCAGCTCCGTGACCTCCTTCTTTAGGCGGTCGATCTTGTTCTGGAGACCAATGATGGTCATCCTGTTGGCATTCCCCCTGTCATGAGCTGCACACACCCAATTGGCATGCATGAAGTCCATGGCCCACATCGCCCGCCTCATGTGGACAATGGTGGTGTCGTTCTCGGTGTTGGCCGGCTGGAAGGTGTTGTAGGCCTGGTAGTGCACCCGGGGAGGTAGCGGTAGGCGGTGGTGTGGAGGGTAGAATGGTGCCTTCGGCGTAGCTCTCCGATTAGATGAAAAGCTGCCTCCTGGCAGGCGTGGTCGTAGGTATGCCCGCTGATCTCGACTTTCATGGCTGGTAGAAGGTACATTTCGCCTGGCAGCTCTAAGCAAACCCGGTGTGGGAGCTCACCCTCCATGAACTCCACTGCGGTGTACTCCGAGGCATGGCTATACCCCAAAGTGAAGCTCATCATGCGAAGCTCCTCCACAAATCCGCCCATGTCTGCACCACGTTGGTTGGGAGGCTGTCCATCTATAGAGGGCAAGGAGGGAGAATCAATGTAGGCTCAGATCCAAATAAAACAACGGTAAATAATTTGAAAATAAACAACAATTTTATGCATGAAATAATTTTGTGTATAAACCTTATTAAGAAACCGACAGAATAATACAACAGAACCGAATAACACAAAAGTAATTTTAAATAATATTTGCAAGGCGAGGAAAAATATTTTATGCATGCATTAAATCATATATCAGCCCCGAGAAACCAATGTTTTCGCAAAATTTGGACACACATGTCATAACCCTCGAATAAAATTTTCCATCCTAGACTTGACCTGGCTCCAAAATTTCAGTCAAATAAAGGCCAAGATTTATCCCGATCCGAGAATAAATTCCCAATTTTTCCGAAATAACTCCAAGTGCAAGAGGCATATGCAAATGAGAATTTCAGAGGGCTCATAGGGTGTCCATTTGGCTGGTCCTACGGTCAAGTTCGGCTCTGATACCAACTTGTAACACCCAGAAATTCGTAATCGGAATTCTAAACATTTCTGTATATTAAATTCCTGTCCAGGAAAGCCAGGGTACATAATACCAAGTTGCCATACAGAGTGTGTCTTACAAACAGAATAAAATTGTCTTACATAAATGCAGCGGTAAAGATAAAGAAAGCCTATGTACAATTATCCAAGCGGAGGCTTCCAATCCATAGGCATCTTGACGGCGGGTCCAGCCTAGTCCTCCTGACGATCCTTGTCAGACTGGTACTCCACCACTGAGAGGGGAAAAAGAGAGCAAGACTGAGTACCACCCACAATACTCAACAAGTCATACCCGCAAATATGCACTATTCACGGGAGACAAAGATACGCTAGGGGTTCATTTGTGTAAAAGCATTTGCAAACAATAGTCGTTCGTAAATAGTAAAAAGGTTGATTATTTTAACAATATTAATCCTCCACTGATCAACGTTACCCCATGTTAACCAGGCCCAACCATCCATCCTATCACTATAGCAAAATTTTAGTCAATTTATTATGGTGAGACTAATCACAGTGAGTCTTGACCAAAATGCCCATGACCACAGGCGTGGCTATTCGAATAGATTTTAACTCTAGCCAGAGGTGTACAACTGTACCCACAAGACACAGCCCCACACACGTTCCAGTGTGCCGGTGTGTCACCACGACACCCCGCGAGAGGCTGTGACAGGACCGTTCACGCAACCTCTCCCTAACCATCCACACCACGCTGAGGTTGCACCGGCCAACAGGGCATACCACATCGGCCAGGCTACCCCCTTGCACCACAATGGATTTGGAAGCCAATCAACCCGACCCCAAGCCGACCCAAATCCATCACGCCCATCCTCAACAACAGTGCCTAGGCGAGGGAGAAGAGACGCTACAAGCCCAACTGTTGCCCACGCTGGCTTGTGGTATGTACGATTAATTGACCAAGGGGTTCCCGCGAGCCAGTCCTTAACTGCTATGGGTGCGACCAGCAAAACCATGCACCCACAGCCCACCATTTAGGTCAAGTTTTAGGAATTTAATAGCAATATGTCCAAAGTTACATTTCACGACATAGAGTCGAACAAAAAATGTAAATGAGAGTATTTAAATTCTCATGTGAGCTAATAGTTTCTAAGCATGGCTAAGCATCCTAAGAATATATTCTAATCATATTGTTACCCAGGTGACAAGGAACAAGGTTCATCAAACTATGGGCATCAACTTGTATATATAAAGGTCATAACCCGTACCACGTGAAATAATAAGACATGCAAGTTTATTTAAATAAACAAAGCATTTTAGCAAAAAAAATAGGTACAAAATGATCAAAAATACGATATAACTTGCCTTGCTCCGGCTCAGTGAACTCGGCTACAACCTCGTAATACACTGGAGGGTCGCCTACATTGGATTCTATAACAGACAAAGCACAAATAATTAAAAATAGTACATGTGGGCACTGAAACAGGGATTAAAAGTATTTTTAATGGATTCTTGGCATTTTTCTAGATTTAATGAAATTTGAATGGAATTAATCGGAGCTCGTATGAATTAGTTATGAATTTTTGAAGTTTTACTGTGATTTTCTATACAAAACTAATTATTAAACGATTTATTGCGTAATTTTAAGGATTATTGCGCCACTGGACCACAGGGGACCGGCGCCGATAGGTGGGCCCCATCGGTCAGCGACACTAGGGAGGGCGGCGCATGGTGAACCGAGTCCACCGCGGCCCGACGAGGGACTGGCCACATGGCTACCACACGGCAGCCACAGCGGGCCAACAGGCCGACGTGGCGCCGAGGTGGCACCGACGTGGCGAGGGAGCGGGGTGCCCGCAAGGTGCCACGCGGCCAGTCCAAATCTACCCCGGGGTAGATCGGACGGTGCACGACAAAAGGGGGCCCACGAGGGTGGCTGCCTAGGTGCCCTGGAGCGCGGCGAAGCTGGCGGTGGCGAGGGGTGAGCCCGACGGCGGCTACAGCGATGGTGGTGTGCGGCTGAAATCGGCAGAGCGCGGCGGCGGCTCAGGTTCGCGGCGTGCGAGGGGTTAGGGGGCACGGAGAGCTTGGGCGTTTGAGGGAAAGAGGGGGAGAGACGAGAAGCGTTTATACGGGCTCGGATTGGAGAGATTGTGACCGGGGCGGAGCAATTTTATGGGATTGAGGGCGGCGGCTGCGGCGGTAGTGGGCGAGATTCTCATGCGGGAGTGAGTGAGAGGAGCGGAGAACATAGGGGAAACGGGCGGGGACTCGATCCGTGCCATTTGAATAAGGGGCGAGCGCGCGAGAGGGCGAGCGATGGCAGCAATCGGACGGCGGTGGGAATTTTTCCCCTCTGCCTGATCCGGACGGAGGTTGACGAAGGGCCTGTCCCACACGTCAGCGGGAGAGAGGAGGCGCGCGGGGAGCGGCCGACAAGTGGGCCCCAGCTAGTGGTAAGAGAGGGGGGAGACATGGGCGCGCAGGCCACGGGAGGCTGAGGAACAGTGTTGGGCCGTGGCCCAGCGGGAAGAAAGAAAAAGAAAAAGAGAAGGGAAGGAAAAGGAAAGGAAAAGGGATTTCCAGGAGGACTTTAATTCCGATAACTCATTTTGGTTTATTAAAATTACTTCCAATACTTTAAAATTTTCAATAAAAATCCTGTTAGTGTATTTTGGTTAGGGGAATAAAGGAAAAATATTCCTAGCCATGGTAATTTATTATTTTGCTTTTCTCTCATTTAATTAATTCCCTTGGCCTTTTAAATAGTTTTTGAGGGGATTTTTCTTTAATATATTTTGTGTGGCTCTATTTAAGGGGAAACTTAGGGTGTGACATAAATTGTGATTTTAGATGAATTTAGGAAGAAGAACGGGTCGAATCGGAGTTCGGATGGAAAAGATATGGCCTCCGGGAGATTGAATTAAGAGAAAATCAAAAAAATTAGAAAAGGAATATTCCTAGAATATTCCCTCAGAAATTAATTAACAAAAGGAATTATTTTTGGAGGATTAAATGAGTGGGATCCACTTTCAGAGGCTGGCACACATGGACTAGGTCCATGGACTGAGGGATTAGGTGGCTAATGGACCGACGATGTGGATGCACACGTGGCGACCCAAGAGTAAAGGGACAGATGTGGCAACCGAGGTGGATGTTGATGTGGAGGTTAGGGCTGAGGTGGCCGACGACTGGATTAAAGAGATCCAATGGCTAGGATTAAATCTCGGGAAAATCGGACAGACGAGATTAGATTGAGATTTTATGGGCCTTGGACGGCTCAGATTGGATCTTAAGGATTCAATGGACGGGATCGGATCAGGGATTCTCCATCGGGTCCACATGTCATTCTCTGGAGGGGAGCCAACGGAGGGCCCACCCGTCGGGGTCACAGGGAGAGACGCCGGGGCCCACCCAGCAGTGACCCGGGACCGGCCGAGCTCTGTCCAGGGCGTGCGCGACAGGGGAAAACGAGGGCGACAACCGGCGGGAGGGCGCAGCAGGACATCGGCAATGATGGTGGTGAGCCGGCGACAGGGGAGAGGAGTTGGGCGCCAGAGGCATACGACAATGGCGACAACGAACAAGGGGGAGGGCAAGCAGGGCGTCGGGGTGCTCACCTCGGCAGTAGGAATGTGGAGGTGCCGATGATGATGGCGACCAGCCGGTGACGGCGGCCCAGAGGCAGGGGAGCAGCGGAGGTGGTGACTCGGGGTGGAGCGGGTGGCGGCGGCGTTCAGTGGCGGCGTGGCCAGGGGAGTAGCAGCATTGGATGGCGGCGGCAGGGAGCATAGCGGTGACGGTGCACAGGCAGGGGTAGTGTAGCGGCTCCAGATGGCGATGGCAACTCGGGGAGCTTGGGTTGTGGGGTGGCGCTAGGGCTCAGGAGAGGGGAACCAGGAGGCGGCAGTGGTGCTATTTAAAGGAGGGAGGGGAGAAGCTAGGGCGCAGCCTGGGCGGCAGCGGTGGCTTCCCGAGAAAAGCGACGGCAGGCGCGCGGCGGCGGCTAGGCGGGGGCACGGCCGGGCTGGGCCGAGGGACAGGCTGGTGGCGGGGTGTGGCGCAGGAGTTGGCCGGGCCGGAGCAGGGGCAGCTCAGGCTTGCAGGCCGAAGAAAGAGAGAGAAAGACAGAGGAGGAAGAAGATGAATAGTATAGGGAAAAAGGAAAAAGAAGAAAAAGAGAGAAAATAAAAGGAAGAGAGGGAAGGTAGAGAGGAAAATTTAAGGAGGTTTTCTGGGAAAATTCCAATTTTAGAAAAATTGGAATTTGGGGATATTTACAGAATTGGCAGGATATTCTGGAATTATAAATTGTGGGTATATTCAAAACGTTGAAATATTCCGGGTATCGGGATATATAAGTATATATAAATATATATATATATATATATTCGGGGATCGGTGAAAATGGGGATGTTTTATGGAGATCGGAAAATTGGAATATTTGGGGTTCTCTAAAGCATTGAAATACTTCGGGATCAATGGAATATTGGGAATATTTTCGGGGCATCTGAAAACGGAGAATATTTTGCAGGATTTGGAAAATTAGAATATTAGAGGGGTCGGAGATTAAACAATTCTGAGGAATTTTAGGGTATTTTGTGAGTATGGGAGATATTCTAGTTAGGAGGATATTTCAAGAATTCGGAAAATGGGGGATATTTTTCTGGAACTGGAAAAGGAAGAATATTTAGAATGTTGTAAATATTCTGGGAATAAAAGAATCGATGAGAATATTTTACTGAAATTGGGTAACTCTAGGAATATTGAAAGATCTAGGTTTTCGGGAATATGGATAAATCCGAGAATCTTGGATTGAGGTCACAAGGAGTTTTAAGGTTTCGAGAGTTAATAAATCCAAGGACTCCGGATCTAGGTTTTCAAGGAGATTAGGGTTTCAGGAAAACTACGCCAAACCCTAAAAGAAGAAGAGAACCATAGTCCGAGATGAACAGAGAGACTTCAAGGGGCTAAAGCTGGAATGACCTGAACAGTGGAAAAGAAAAGGATTTTATTTTCTATTTATTTATTTACCAAAATGATCTTTATTACACTTAACTTAATTCTAGAGCTTCAAAAAATCTGAGAAAATTTCAGAGAGTTTATTAAATCATGGAAAATTTACCAGAAGTAAATGCCACCACGAAACATGGGAAGATTTATTATTATAAATACTTGAGTGCAATAAATATTCTGACAAGCCCTAGGGAATATAGAAGCATCCAAGCATTAATTAAAATCTCAACTTGGGATTTTCAATGTTGGAAATTTCAAAAAATTATTCAAACACTTTCTCAAACAAATTTTCTAGCGTATTCTTGTATTTCCATTTACCCAAAAAGATTTTTAATTAAGGCGATTTTCAGGGTGTGACAGCGAGCTTGTATCTACGCCCGAACCGAGGTATCCAGTCGACGATCTGAACGAAGACACACCTTGTAGACTGCACGTCCCGGTCGGAAGGCCAGGAAGGACAATATAGGTTGCCACGGGAAGAACGATGCCGGGCCGCAGGTTTCACTGCACGGATATTCCTGAGGACTATGCCAAGGTTGAGGTGTAGAAGGTCTATGAAGATCACATAAGATACGAGATAGACCTTCCAACCCCCGAGGGGCATAGTATACCTAGGAGATGTGGTGGACTAGATTATTTTGTGGCACAAAAGAGATATTGTCATAGGAATCTCAACGGTTCCTCCATCAAGGAGACCGGTGTCGCTATCTCCCGCTTTGCCTAGGCTTCCTTCGCCTCCGCCGTCGTCACCTCCCCACCATCTAGTCAATCAATCTGAGGCACCTCCACAACAATAAGCAAATCAACCTGAGGCGCCTCAACCGGCGGCTGAGCCAGAAATTGCAGAGAACCGTCCGCAAGAAAAAGGAAATCAGCCTAATCAGGCGCCTCCACAGTCTGAGGCGCCTACAAAAATTTTAGAAGCACGTCCCCAGGAAGAAGAAGCCACCTCCGTCCCGCTTAAGATCCGAGCCCATGAGCACAAATCAAAGGATTCCTACAAACAGAGATGGATGGTGCAATCTTTCAAGGGGAGTGGGACGGAGGACAAGGGGAAAGTAAGGTCAATGAAAACCAATAAAATGTAGAGGGCCTGAAAATAAACTTGTCCAAAGGCATGGATTTTTTCCCATCGGATGATGTGCCGCAAAATTATGAACATGGCAAGCCATTCCAACCACCGTGGAAATTAGCCCAAGGATCTTGGCAGCTAAAAAGATGGCATGAATGGTACATGCTTGCATATATGTTTGGTATTAGAGAGATAAGTGTCGATGTCCCGGCAAATGTGTTCATGAGCGGGCCATGCCAATTTTACGTGGATTTCAGAGATATGCATGCCCTCCACCGCTGGGATAAGCTAGATGCAAATTTGATTACCGTGTGGTGCCTGTAAGTATACAACCGCTGCATTGTACTTGTCCAGACTACATATACGTTACCCACAACCTGATTTGATCATCCTTTTTTGCAGGATGAATTACAACATAGTGGAAAACATGCATATACCTGTCGGCTTCCTAAACCCATGTCGAATAAGCGAACCAAACCACACCTTCAAACTAGACAAGAAATACATGTCTTCGGAGCTACAGGCTATGACTCCCACAAAGAGGGATGCCTACGTAGCGAAAATGCATAATATTAAAAATCTGGAGGTGGCTGCTTACATAGGTCGGGCAATGCACTCAATGCAGGACAAAAGATGCATATACGCTCCATACAACTTTGGATAAGTCTGATATCCTATCCATACTTCCCCTCTACTTAATCATAACTCGACTAACAAAATATTTCACGATATTTTGTGTAGCGACCATTGGATTTGCTTTCTTCTATATCCAAAGTATGGAGAAGCTGTGGTACTAGACCCTCGCGACAAGAAGCAAAGTACCTATGGCAAATTTCTTGAAATTATAGATTAGTAAGTGATATATACAAATTTTAACTATGGACATCTCGTTCACGAATTGTTCTTATATGTATGACTAACTCCCTTTATTTGCTCGGACAGCGCCTACGAGCATTACTACCGAGAGGGCGGAGAGCGGTTGGAGAAAAGAGACGATTTGCTCGTCCGTAATAAGTGGCCAGTAATTAATGATGGATACACTTCTTATAAGTCTGCATGCTAATCCATATAACTAAGTAACATTGTTTTTTTATATCTTACAAATTAAAGTGCCACAATCAACCCAAGGAAAGCGTCCTATTGGATATTATGTCTGCGAGTACCTTAGGTTTAATGGGAGGTACTCCACAAACCCTGCAGCTGTAAGTAGTAAATCATCAAAATATATATACGTTTATTATAGTTGCTAGTTTTTAATGTGTAACGATTTCTTTTCTCTGAATAACTTGATGCAGCTTCCTAGACTTCAGAAGTCCGAAAGGACGCTCGATGACCGATCCATTGAGAACATACAGCGAGACATGTGCCATTTCATCCACTACGAGTGCTGCCACAAGTTAGGGCGGTTTCTCCATAAAGAAGGGCATCTGAACTCGGATAAGAAATTCGAGTGTCTTATTGCCTAGGTCAAGAAAGTCATATAAATTGTACATATAGGTCGAGCTGTAAGATATTTTATAAACATCATCTAGTGCTATGTGTATTTATATAAGTATTGTGTAAATATATTAATTAATTAATAGCATGTGTGAATTAACTGATATTGTATATATATTATCAAATATGGCTGCGATCGATAAAGATAATCTTTTCTATTGATTGTCCAAACAAATCACCATCGATTCTATATATATACACATAATACACGAACCAAAAAATAAATTCAAAATTGGCGGGAAATACAATTCGAAATTTGGTGGCAAATCTTCACAGGCAGACCACATTGCAAAATACCTACTGTAAAACTGTCTTTATTGGCAAGCAAGGTTAACACCCTTCTCCTATGACCCTGTTATCGTTGGCGGCCGTTGTTACTTGACCGCCGGGTCACATAGAGCACCCGCTAGAGAAAATGATAGCTTGTTGGTAGTGATATGCCGCTAGATCTTCACCGAGCCGGCCAGGCCCCCCTCTCTAGCCTTGCCCCAACCTCTTTGCACGGCGGTACTTGTCTTGAGGACGTTTGCCTCATCACCGCATCCACCGCTCGAGGGCCTCGGCCCTTTGCGTGGCTCATCGGCCATGGCTCTGGACGGCCCTGTTGACCCCTTTGGGCTACCCGCCTCCGGCCACCACCTCTCCTGATGTCGCGATGACAGTTGTCATGGGCTCCGCCAAATGCACTGTGCCCTCTTCGCTGCATGTGCCTCCTCTGCATTGTGTTGAGCTCAGCGGCCCTGGGCCCTTCGTCTGCTCTGCTAGTCTCGTCCTCTGCTCTCTCTTCTTTGCTTGGGTTTAAGGATGCTCTCTCTCTCGTCTTTGCTTAGGTTTAAGGATGGTACTAATGGGTATAGGATAACTATATGTACTAAACTATATGTACTAAACATGATACTAGACATGGTACAACGAAGAACCAAGCCTGGTATCTATAGTTACCATGCCTGGTACCCATACTAGGTAGACCTGATACCTGGTATTAGATCCGGTACAAGTGTGGTGCTGACGTCAGCATTATAAACAATACCATTCCCTGGACGGCATTCCGTCCTGTAGTCGTAGTTGTCGTCTAAAAAATATGAGATTTTTTTCATAGCTTCGATTTGATGTAGCATGCTTTACAGAACTAATTAATGAGCACATGTAACACAGTTTTCCTCTAATAAGATGCAAATTTCGTCGGTACAATGTCTACTTACAGAGACTACATATACAAACACTGGTGTCAAGAAGAATAAGGGAAGAAAAGGTGCACTGAGGTTACATCTTTGATGTTGCGTCTTTGATCTCCTCCAAGGCTATAGCCTGCAACAGGCATAGAGTATATATAAGAAAAAAGAACATATTTTTAAGGGACATGTAGAAATAACATTCATGCAGACATTATACACAACGTTTGACGCAGAGACAACGGAGAGCTAGATATTATCTTCTGTATGACTGATTTGTGGTGCAGGAAACAATGTGAAAAGGAGACATGCCTGGTCTTCTCCAGCAAAGTCATTGTCGGGAGTAAGAAAAAGCATGCAATGGCACTCCTTCCTGCAAAAGTTAATCAACCAATTGAAAACAGATCATTTATTTTCATCATCATTTACATTTTTTATCCATTTCCATAATAACGGAAAGGCAAGAAGAGAGTAGGTTCCAAAGTTATTTACTACATATAAGTAATTATCCTATATGCTACGACACAGGAAATATAGCAGATAGGTTTGTGCTCTCCTAGAAAAGCATACGCCTTCACAAATACTATGGAATAGGAACAAAGAAACAGTGAAGGTTCACCATATTCTGCATGTACAACTAAACCACAAATATAATCACAACATTATTTATGCACTATCATAGTATTTAAACAAGATTTATAAAAGAGCAGGACCTCTCACGCATAGGAACACAAGGGCAGTTCCAAAATCCTTGCGCTACCTCAGCAGCTTTGTCGTCATAATGCCTGATTTAAGTTTAGACCATGAAAATCAGGAAAAGTAAGTAATTGCCATAATCAAGCAGAATAGGAATCAGAGGGTGCACAAAACTGTAAGATAAATTACCTACAGGGGCATAAAGGAGCTCCAAGTTGATCTTTGTGATCAGCAAGTCCCTGCAAAAATACTTTTTAATCAGCAGGCAATCCTTAACTTTTATGCTTTTATCACCAAGAAGGGGCCGTAACAGTCCACAGTTTACATCTATTATCTTAATAAAGTAATAGAAAAAGGAGTTACCACGTTCGCTCTCACAGCCTAGAAATTCCCACATTAATCGAAAAAGAAAATAAAAACAAGATGATACTTCCACTTCTTCGAAACACTAGCAATTTGATCGGATTCACAATCCCGGGGTATATCTTATATTGAGACAAAAGCAGATTCAATAGCAGGCTATTCGTGAGAAATTCAAAAAGTAAACTGTTTTCACGCCCTTGTGAGTAGATCCCAGTTTGGCTATACGCTCTATAAAATCTACGTATGGCAACCAGCTATATTACTACTTATTAGTCAGACTTTATCTCAATGGATCTATTGCCGCCTCTTCCATTCCTTTCGAAGATTCTCTGGCTTGTTCCCTACCTAAGTAGTGAGTAGTATTTACCAGAGATAAAGATTCCTGCTTCCTCATCTAGCATGCCATCTTTCACGTATGAAGATATCAGACAATATTCAAATAGCAGAGATTCACGAAGAAGTATTGCGCTATTTACCAGTGAGTGGTATTATTGGACTGATCTTTTGGTGTAACCTGAAGCACCCCATCGAATATGTAGGAATGGCCTGTGCTACAGGTTTGCTCGCTATCTGGCTTGAAAAGGTGGTCCGGGAGCTTTCGGAGAAGGCCGAAAATACATTTATCCTTTGATTCTACTTATACTGCCTCATTCTCTCGAACACTTTCCTCAGATTCAGGAGATGTTGTTCCTCGGATTGAGACTTTGACACTTCTTCCTCACTTGAAGAGGAAAAAGATTATTGACTTGCTGGGGAGGGTCATGGACTGGCTGGCACGAAACTTGCATATCCAAACCTGGCGCTGGCTGGTGGGCCTATAGCTGGCTCGCTCGATAGATAAAAAAAATCTTATCCTGGGAGCTCTAGTCCCAGGCAAAGTTTGTGAGCCGTGTAATAGGCGACCATTTCGCGCGGTTCGGGCTCGATTCGCAGATTGGTCTGACTCGTAATTCACTTTTGACTCTAATTGGAAGATTAGAAGAGTGTGCTGGAATTTGGTTCTTTTGAGCCTTGCTTGGGCTCCATGTAGAAATACAATTTAGAAAAATCTAAAATTGGGATTATAAAATAAAAAATAATTAATATGGAGATAAGAGTCATGTAGAAATACAATTTAGGGAAATCTGAAATTTGAATTAAAAATTAAAAAATAATTAATAATGAGAGAAGAGTCCTGTACAAATACAATTTAGAAAAATCTAAAATTCGGATTAATATAAACAATATTAAGAGAAAGAGTCCACGTAGATATACAATTTAGAAATATCTAAAATTCGGATTAAAAATAAATATTATGGATGTAGAAATACAATTTAGGGAAAATATGAAATTCTCATTAAATGAAAAAAATTAATATTGAGAGAAGAGTCCATGTAGAAATAGAATTTATAAAAATCTAAAATTCAGATTAAAAATAAACAATATTAAGAGAAAGAGTCCACATAAAAATACAATTTAGAAATATCAAAAATTCGGATACAAAATAAATATTATAGAGAAAAGAGTTCATACAGGAGTACAAAAATACAATTTAGAAATATTTTAAATTCGACTAAAAATTAAAAATAAATAATATTCCATATAGAAATACAATTTTGAAATATCTTAAATTCAGGTTAAAAGTAAATATTATTGAGAAAAGAGTTCATGTAGGAGTACAATTCAGAAATATTATAATATGGATTAAAAATAAATAATATTGAAAGCTCTCATAGGAGCCCACATTAATCCTATGAGGTAAAATTAGCTAGAAACTCTCACATTAACTAGAAATTCTTAGAATTCACACATTAATCGAAGGAAAAAGAAAATAGCTTGATTGTCCAATCAACATTAAACAATACAACTAACAGATGAAATTGTATTCTAAAACCTATACCAACATGACGACGGAGTTCATTGAGTCCAAACTGTGAGAAACAACAACGAAATAAAATATAAGAAACCCGGTAATAAAGAAGTGTTGATAACGAACAATTTCTTATTTGAAACCCGGTAAACTATCACGAATATAAGATACAATATGCCATCTTTAGTAGGTCGAAGAATGTCATTAGAGATATTGAGAAGATGCCACTAATAGTCTAAAGATAAAGATGGAGGGAAAAAAGAAACAAATATACCATAAAGTTTATATATCTTTGATGCATTGTATTATTAAGAGAATACTAAAGGATCCATCACGTATGCTTTATGGACATAGGAATTACTATATTAATCGAAATATCCAACATATAAGTTTTGTCAAATTAGGCCAGAGTTTATAGTTATATTACCATATTTAAAATTTCTTTCACAATAAAATGTGAAAGTATATATGCTATTATGTGAGAAAATTTTATAACAATGCTAGCCGCGCAATCTGCGCAGGCCACCATGCTAGTAAAAATAACATGATTGCTCTCCTGTGAATAATCCAGAGTAGAGGAGCTGCAGTCAAAAAAATTGTCAGGTACATGGAGTTCTATCAGTTGGTATCAAGGAATGTCTTGAGTGGTTCCAACTTTCAAGAGTTAGCTAATGGGATTCTGAATGGTGGTAGACTGTGATTGGCCCCTTATATTATCATTTGCTCTCCCATTTATCCATGTGCATTATACATTGGCTCTGGCTTACAACATTGATGGATCACTTGTTTCCCTCAATTGGCACTACACTGAGATTCAAGAACTTAATCATGCCCTCTAGGTCTCCACCAGTTCACTCACCCTTTGGAGAGTTACTGAACGTCGTTACCTTCTTTCACCTTCTCACACAGACACAGGCTGATGATTAACAGCGTCTTTCAACATGTTACTGATGTGATTTCCAAGGTCAACACTCAACTAATTATTGTTTTTAGTGACATAGTGTCCACAAAATATCAAATCAGTCACTGCGATGAGACCCAAAAGAAATTCTCTAACAATGCATAACAACAGTTCAAGGTTGTCAGGATCTCAGTCCACATCTCCATGCCCACCGTACGAGATTAAAAGAAAGCTCTCATGTGAGCACGCATTTCCTTTTTGTTTAACCCTGCTACCATCTTAGGAAAATATAACTCCATTGATTTGTCGATGTTGTAGGCAATGACCAAATGTAATGTGTACATTACATGAGGACTCAATAGTCTAGACAAAAACTAGCATGGCCATAAAACTCATACTAATGATATTCTTAGGATCCTTTCCCACCAGACCAGACCCCAGGTAGGACTTGGGTTTTCTATTGTTTTTTTATTTGTTCCTGATTTGGAAAAGACTGTTGTGCACACAATTGTCAAATATGTTTCCATTCAGTAGTCAGCTTTCAGCATCCATGTTTCACCGTTCTTACTCCAATTGTTCCATACCCCAGACAGCACTGAAAAGAGAAAGAAATGCCGGCTGCACTCAAAGAGGACTTTTTGTTGGGTACACTGGAAATTACTGGTGGGAGAAGTTACATTTCGCCCATGCTCAGCACTCACCCACCCTCTAGCTGTATGGCCTCGTGTAACCAACGAAACTTCAAACTGTGCAATGACTTTGCTTGATGAACCAACGAAGCAACCATTGAGCTCCTCTGTGCATTCCAATAAGGTTTATGGAAGGCCTTGTTAACAGATGAAAAAGAGGGGCGTAGTGACTTGTTGTCTTATACCTGAAGCCCACAAGTGCGTCAACATTCAACAGCAACCATAGGGTGTACTACTAATAAAGAAGAATTTGGTTGCGGCTAAGATGATCTTTGCTAGTGTTTGATTTGTATGGTCGACTTCACTTGGGTATGTACACGACACAAGGTCAAAAAAACATAATTATAATAAGCGTTTCAGGAGAGAAGAAGTAGAAGATATTCCCGAGCTTTTACCTTAATGACTACGGCGGTGACGGACTTCTCGGAACAGAAGAAGGTGTTGGAGCGGCGGGCGTACTGCTCGGAGAATTTGCGCATAACCTCGAGTGACTTGTCTGACGCATCCGCTCCACCGGCTCCGGCTGCGAATCCCCAACCCCAATTTTTAAACAAGGGAAAAGAAAAGAAATCAGAAATCGATTGGATTGAGATTGGTAGGTACCTTGAGCTCGGACGGCGCATTTGCGTAGGCATCTGGGGCTGGGCATGGGTGAAAGGCCAAAAGGGCTGGCGGTGGTGGAGCTCACTGACATCATCGCCGCCCGGCGGCACAGCCGATCTGTTGTGGTTTTTTTTTTTTCCTGAGCGGCCGGAATGGTTGGAGTTGGATATGTGAAGCGTGAAGCCGATGGACGATAGGAGGAGTTGGATATTTGTACCGGACTCTTCTCGCCTCGCCTCGCCTCGTGTCGTCTACTGCGTTGCGCACTTGTATGGTTGCACGCTCGCCGCCCACCTCCGCCGCACACGACTCGGCTCAGCTCTGCTCCCCACTAAAATATCATAGTTTTGAGGTATTTATCGTAGGACACTTTAAAATCGAATATAAGATACTTGTGTTTGATAGTCATTTGCTAACACATACTATTGTTATCATTTTAATATTTCAGGCTCAACTGGAGACATAAAATTTTGAAAACGACGCTTTTACCCTTGTGCTCAATTGCAGGCCAGAGTTCTGTATTTTGATCTAAAATTTCAGGTCTTTCACTATCTTGGACTCCTGGTAGGAAATCTTTCCTCAAAACATCGTTCTTTTTGAAATTATCAAAAAATGTTTAAATTCAGCCAAATTTCGTTCAAAATTTATTTTTTCCTTCAGAATTTTTTCAATCTTGGAAATTTCCTTTCTACCAATCCCACAAAATATTATAGTTTCCACAATTTGGGGAAAAACTATAATTGGATCCAAGGAACTTGGTTTTGGCAGATTATTACCCAGTCATGGTATTTGTCTATATAGGTAAGACGAGTCTAAAGATGCACACAAAGATATAGCGATAGTAAGAAGACATATATTTTTATACAAGTTTAGGCTTTTAAGATGGGTAATAACTCTATATCTATTTGGTCAGAAGCCGATCTTTCCATTGTACCAATCTCGCAAGTACCAATCCATCGCTACTATTGAAGTAGCTTAATACTCCCCCACCTCAAAATATAACAACTTGTGGAGTTACACACGTATTAAGAAAGTAGATGAACTTGAATACAAAATATTATGATTGGTTGATAACAAGAAGCAAGTAGAGAAATTAAATAGGAGATGGTTATGATTGGTTGAGATGAAGGAGTGGGTGGGAATGTTGATATATTCTGGAACAAATTAGAAATGCTACAAATTGTTATATTTTGAGATAAAGGAAGTATTTGGTAGATAAGTTCTGGATCCAAACCAAAATAACTCATAAAACAATAAAGTCACATGACAAATTTTGCCAAACAAGAAGCACCCAGGCTCAGGTAATGAAGGGGCTATTAAGGGGGTGTTTGTTTCTGCTTCTTGCTTATAGCTTCCCCTTGATTTCCGTTAGCATGCTTCTTAAAACGTAAAACGGTGTATTTTCTATAAAAACTTTCTATATGAAAGTATCTCTAAAAAATCAAATAGATCATTTTTTAAGTTTTTAATAGTTAATATTTACTTAATCATGCGCTAATAATGTTTCTCGTTTTACGTGTGGTTCATAATCTAGCACAATAAGTTAATTGAAACACCCCTAAGTGGTCACAAGTTAGTATTTGTTCATACTCGCTCCTCTTTTCACAATGTTATCAAACACGTTTTTGGTTGTGAAATGACAAATACTACTACATATGCCCAGGTATATGTATCCATAAATACAAAGTAGACTTATATGATTATCTTTCTAGCTTATTTTTCTAAATTATAAGTCGCATGCAAAATAAGGAATATCATTAGCGTGCGATTAATTAAGTATTTATTATTGAAAACTTGAAAAATAGATCTATTTGCTTTTTTAGAGATACTTTTATATAGAAAATTTTTACAAAAAATACATCGTTTAACAGTTCGAGAAACGTGTGTACGAAAAATGAGGCACAAAGCCAAAAAGCTACCGTGCTGCCCAACGGGGCTTTAGTCTTCTTAGCCCAATTTAGTATAACTCCAAATTCTAGATTCATATGAATCTAGTTTCTATACTAATATAAAATTATACCAGTTGGTTCTTTTCTTGTTGGATCTTCATCTAACGGCACATCTGGATTAGCCTGCAATTAGCACTGCAATTACAAATATGAGGCCGCGCCGTTTTCGCGGCCTCCCGCGGTGGCCACGTCGCTTAGTTTCTTTCTACCGCTCGATATGCAGTGTATGGTTCGGATCTTCTGGCTGCAGCCTACCACTAAGCCGAAGCCAATAGGTCGCCGATTGCTGCAGGGCCTGAACTGGCACGCCAACGAAGCCACGCCAAAGCACTGACCCCATGCCGCGTTGCTAATTCTGCTGGGAAGCCACACCGCGCAACGCCAACGAAGCCATGCCAAAGCACTAGCAGCCCGCTAGAAAGCCCTCCTCCAACTCGGGCATAGCGCTACCGGACGGCATGGGCGCGGAACAGAGGTAACAGAGCGAGGGCTCGAGAGAGATCGAGAGAAGAGAGAGAGCGCGAGCGGCTGGAGGACGAACAAGACGACGGGGACTGACAGGTGGGTTCGCGCGGCAGAAGCAGCCACGGCTGTCCGAGTGCGAGCACTGGCGGGGGGGGGGGCGCGAGCTCGGTATCGGTTGCGGGGCGCGAGCATCGTCTGCGGGGCGCGGGCTCAGTATCGGCTGCGGGGTGCGAGCATCGGCTGCGGGGCGCGAGCTCGGGATCGGCTGCGCGTGCTCAGGGGAATATGAGGCCACGCCATCTGCGCGGCCTCCTGCTATGTCCACGTCAGTGTGATTTGTTTCTACCGTCCGATTTGGAATACACGGTTTCGATGCAAGCTGCTGCCTATCCATCTAGCAAGCGCCTATCCCTCCTACAAATTGACAGCTGTTGCCTATTCATCCAGCAAGCGCCTATCCCTCCTACAAATGTACTGTATGTGTGGACTGTTGCTTGACATTGACTTATCACTGCATGCACGGTGCAGCAACAAGCAAGATGTAGCTCTAAAAAATGTGATGCCTTAGCCACAGTCCCTCTACAACCTTTGTCTGATGTGCATGCATGCATCAGGGGGGATGCTATTGGCTATCTATGCAGCAAGTTCACATGACTGCATGCATGATGCGGCGGGTAGCCAGGATTGCCTATTTAAGGGGAGCATTGCCTTCTTGCATCTGCATACCCACGCAAGTGCAAGTTAAGGCTTTGAGCATTCAGTGCATAGTTCTCACTCGATAAATAGTTCTCACCTAGACTATCTATAGCAGCTGGAAGGGAAGGTACGTACTACAAGTGTCTTAGGTGTTCTATATCAATTATAGTCTCTTAAGTATTAGAGTTAACAGACAAGATCTATACAACGGGGCTACCAGTACTAACTTGTGTTGTAGCTTGGCTAACTATGACATTAATTGAAGATGCTGATGTTAACCAAGCTTCATACTGATTTTAACTTATGTTGTAACTTGGCTAACTATGACAATACTGGTACTGATACTAACTCGTGTTGTAACTTTAACTGACTATGAAACTGTTATTGAAGTACCTACTAATTGTTTGGCTAAAGGTGGTTGCTGATACTAACAATTTCTGATCTAACCTTGCTGACTAACATCGACTAAATTATTTTACTTGCTCAGTTTTAACTCATTGTATTGAGATTAATTATGTGCCTTGTTCAGTTAACAGACAAGATCTGTACAACGAGGCTACCAGTACTAACTTGCGTTGTAGCTTGGCTAACTATGACATTAATTGAAGATGCTGATGTTAACCAGGCTTCATACTGATTTTAACTTACGTTGTAACTTGGCTAACTATGACAATACTGGTACTGATACTAACTCGTGTTGTAACTTTAACTGACTATGAAACTGTTATTGAAGTACCTACTAATTATTTGGCTAAAGGTGGTTGCTGATCCTAACAATTTCTAATCTAACCTTGCTGGCTAACATCGACTAAATTATTTTACTTGCTCAGTTTTACCTCATTGTATTGAGATTAATTATGTGCCTTGTTCAGTTTGTTTTCTCACGTACGATGAGAGCGTTCGGTGTTTTCTAATAGTCTGCTTTGCAAGTCTAGTATCTTTCTTTAATAAATTCATATATTTCATATTGGTATTTGAAGGGTAAATTATGTTTCATGGTTAGTCCACCTTCCAGAACTCGAAAGAGAAAGCAGTTACGTGGAGAGCAAGCTATTCTTACAACAGGTACCTTTAGTCTTGCTTTTATTGGCTTGATGTCGCATTTTATTTTTTTTCCTGGTGCGGGATTTTGGCTAGTACGTCGATGGTCCAGCCGAGTCGGGTGAGGCGGCCGAGGTCGGCAGGCGAGTCGGGAGGCGGCGACCGGCGGCTGAGGTCGGGAGGCGGCATCGGGCGACCGTCCTGGCCAGCTGAGTCAGGAGAGGCGGCCGAGGTCGGGACGCCAGTCGGGAGACGGCGACGGGCGGCCGGGTCCTGCCCAGCCGAGTTGGGAGGTGGCCTAGTTGGGAGAGGGTGGCGACGGGCGGAAGGGTTCGGGAGGTGGCGCTGGGCGGCCGTCCTGCCCAGCCCAGTCGGGAAGCGTGCCCCGGGACCGAGACAGTGGGTCCCGGGACCGGGGGGTGAGACCCGGGCACGGGAATGCCCCAGTAAAGCGCCCGGGAATGCGCCCCGGGACCAAAACTGTTGGCCCCGGGACCGTAGGGCGAGACCCGGGCTCAGGAATGTCCCCGGGAGATGGAGTCCGAGGTGGATGCGTGTGGTCATCGCGACGCTCCCGGGGAAGGTGCACCCGGGCCCGGCAGTGCTCAGTCCCAGGCACTTAGCGGGAAAATGGCCGTAGCCGGCGTCGCTTGTGCAGAGTGTGGGCCCCGGAGGAGCTGACGTGGCCGTAGATCCACGCGTCCCCGGGGTATGTGGGCCGATAATTTTCGGCCGAGGTCGGGACGCCAGTCGGGAGACGGCGACGGGCGACCGGGTCCTGCCCAGCCGAGGCGGGAGGTGGCCGAGTTGGGAGAGGGTGGCGATGGGCGGATGGGGTCGGGAGGCGGCTGGGCGGCCGTCCTCCCAGCCCAGTCGGGAAGCGTGCCCCGGGACCGAGACAGTGGGTCCCGGGACGGGGGGGCGAGACCCGGGCACGGGAATGCCCCAGTAAAGCGCCCGGGAATGCACCCCGGGACCAAAACTGTTGGCCCCGGGACCGTAGGGCGAGACCCGGGCTCGGGAATGTCCCCGGGAGACGGAGTCTGAGGTGGATGCATGTGGTCATCGCGACGCTCCCGGGGAAGGTGCACCCGGGCCCGGCAGTGCTCGGTCCCAGGCACTTAGCGGGAAAATGGCCGTAGCCGGCGTCGCTTGTGCAGAGTGTGGGCCCCGGAGGAGCTGACGTGGCCGTAGATCCACGCGTCCCCGGGGTATGTGGGCCGATAATTTTCGGCCGAGGTCGGGACGCCAGTTGGGAGACGGCGACGGGCGACCGGGTCCTGCCCAGCCGAGGCGGGAGGTGGCCGAGTTGGGAGAGGGTGGCGACGGGCGGATGGGGTTGGGAGGCAGCGCTAGGCGGCCGTCCTGCCCAGCCCAGTCGGGAAGCGTGCCCCGGGACCGAGACAGTGGGTCCCGGGACGGGAGGGCGAGACCCGGGCACGGGAATGCCCCAGTAAAGCGCCCGGGAATGCGCCCCGGGACCAAAACTGTTGGCCCCGGGACCATAGGGCGAGACCCGGGCTCGGGAATGTCCCCGGGAGACGGAGTCCGAGGTGGATGCGTGTGGTCATCGCGACGCTCCCGGGGAAGGTGCACCCGGGCCCGGCAGTGCTCGGTCCCAGGCACTTAGCGGGAAAATGGCCGTAGCCGGCGTCGCTTGTGCAAGTGTGGCCCCGAGGAGCTGACGTGGCCGTAGATCCACGCGTCCCCGGGTATGTGGGCCGATAATTTTCGGCCGAGGTCGGGACGCAGTTGGAGACGGCGACGGGCGACCGGTCCTGCCCAGCCGAGCGGGAGGTGGCCGAGTTGGGAGAGGGTGGCGACGGGCGGATGGGGTTGGGAGGCAGCGCTAGGCGGCCGTCCTGCCAGCCCAGTCGGGAAGCGTGCCCGGGACCGAGACAGTGGGTCCCGGGACGGGAGGGCGAGACCCGGGCACGGGAATGCCCCAGTAAAGCGCCCGGGAATGCGCCCCGGGACCAAAACTGTTGGCCCCGGGACCATAGGGCGAGACCCGGGCTCGGGAATGTCCCCGGGAGACGGAGTCCGAGGTGGATGCGTGTGGTCATCGCGACGCTCCCGGGGAAGGTGCACCCGGGCCCGGCAGTGCTCGGTCCCAGGCACTTAGCGGGAAAATGGCCGTAGCCGGCGTCGCTTGTGCAGAGTGTGGGCCCCAGAGGAGCTGACGTGGCCGTAGATCCACGCGTCCCCGGGGTATGTGGGCCGATAATTTTCGGCCGAGGTCGGGACGCCAGTCGAGAGACGGCGACGGGCGACCGGGTCCTGCCCAGCCGAGGCGGGAGGTGGCCGAGTTGGGAGAGGGTGGCGACGGGCGGCCGGGGTCGGGAGGCGGCGCTGGGCGGCCGTACAGCCCAGCCCAGTTGGGAAGCGTGTCCTGGGACCGAGACAGTGGGTCCCGGGACCGGAGGGCGAGACCCGGGCTCGGGAATGTCCCCGGGACACGGAGCCCGAGGTAGATGCGTGCGTTCATCGCGGCGCTCCCGGGGAAGGTGTACCCATATTTGTTTTTCTCCGGATCGGATGGAAACTATCTGCTACGTTTTCATTCCTAGGCATATGCACGGCTTAAATTTTAAACGCATTTACACGATCAAAATAGAAAATCCATAGTACATTTGATATATGATCTGGCCATGTAATTTTGTTATATTAAATAACTAATACATTTTTAATTGTAGGTGTGAGTTCACATTCTGTTGGGGGGACAATACGCGAAAGGCAACAACGCCGGAGATCCATAATAAAAGCAAAGAAAGGTGGGCAGTTGGCGTATGCGGTAAAATAATATATTGTATATTAACTATAGCATGAATAACAGTTGCGCTACCTCTTAATTTAGGTAATTGCTTGGCTGAATCGGAAAAAGCTACAGTCCCCAGCCAGAAGATTACAGGTAGCATCTAAAAAATGTATATTAAAGTCTATACACAAGATGTGTTCTTGTAGTTTTTTTATTTCTATTCAGAAGATGTGTTCGTACACATACCCAAGAAAGATGGGTTATTATGGATGATCTACAGCAAGATGTATGTTAAATATATATGTAACTCCCATTTATTCTATACGATTAAATGATGAAAACATTGTTAATTTTGCCTGCCACACACATATGAATACTTAAATTTGCTTGAGCATGCAGGTAGTAAAATAAAATGATTTCACGTATGAAATTATTTACTTGCTCTCTAATTAGCAAATTAAAATGAACATTCATAGGTTCTAGGATTGCCTTTTAAATAATCTCAGCCTTCCTAATTAACGACTTTTTGTTTACAAAAATGATTTCACGCATGAAATTATTTGCTTGCTCTCTAATTAGTACCTTACAATGAGCATACATAGGTTCTAGAATTGCCTCTTAAATAATTTCAGCCTTCCTAACTAACGGTTTTTTGTTTACAGTAGCTGTTTTGGACGACACTTCTTACTATGGGCCTCCTGCCCACGTGTGTCAATATTGTGGAGCCCAATTTTGGTATCAAGAGCGTGTGAAGAGGTGTTATTCAAGTAAAGGAGGCCATATTCGCTTTCATCTTTGTTGCAGGGGTGGGAAGGTTTGTTTGCCATATTTGGAATCTCCTCCACCTTTTTTAGCTAAATTGCTAGATCCAAATGGTGATATTTCATCCAAATACTTCCTTAAATCTATTAGATCATACAATTCTATGTTTGCTTTCACGTCAATGGGTGCTAAAATTGACTATGGTATAAACAAAGGTCCAGGGCCGTACGTGTTCAAAATTAATGGCCAAGTTCATCATCGAATTGGATCTTTACTTCCCGAAGAGGGTGAGTCTCCAGGGTATGCACAACTTTACATTGTTGATACTGAGAATGAGGTCCACAGCCGTATATCAATATTTGATAGAGATAGGGATTGTGATGATGATAACAGAGTCGATAAAAAGATTGTTGAAGGCTTAATAAGCATGTTTGACGAATCAAATGAATTAGTTCAATCATTCAGAGCTGCTAGGGACTTTCTACAGCAAGGGCATAGCCAACCTTTGCGTCTTAGGCTATTGCACGATCGCTCTAGAGCTGCGCCACAGTATAGTGCACCGACTGGATCAGAGGTGGCTGCTCTAGTGGTGGGTGATTTCTCGGAAAAAAAGAAGAGTCCTGATGTAATAATTCAAGAGAGAGGTGGTGGGTTACAAAGAATTAGTAACCTTCATGCCAATTATATGGCTTTGCAATATCCTATTCTTTTTCCTTACGATGAGCAAGGGTTTAAACTAAAAATTAAATACAACCGATCCGGAGACTTGTCAGTTGGAACGAGGGACGAAGTTACGATGCTTGAATATTACACTTTCCGGCTGCAACAACGCAAATGTGAGGCAATAACATTGATATCTGGCGATCGGCTGTTCCAGCAATACATAGTTGACGCTTTTGCGTCGGTAGAGGAAAACAGACTTAGGTTTGTCATAAAAAACAATAAGAATTTAAGGTCAGAGATTTACAAGGGGATTCAAGATGCACTGCACAAGGGTGATGTTGATGGGAATAATGTTGGTAAGACAGTTATTTTACCTGCTAGCTTTACAGGAAGTAAAAGATACATGGTACAAAATTACCAAGATGCAGTGGCAATTTGTAGGTTCTATGGGCCACCGGACCTCTTCATTACTTTTACTTGCAATCCTAAGTGGCAGGAAATAGCTGACGCTCTTGCTTTTATTCCAGGGCAAAAACCACAAGCTCGACCTGATATAGTAAGTAGAGTTTTCAAGCTCAAGGTGGAGGAACTTGTTTTTGTGTTGAAGAAGGGTACTTATTTTGGGAAAGCACAAGCAGGTATGATTATTATTAGTGGTTTATGAAATATTGTTTTAGTTGAAAAGATATATAATGTAAATCCACATTATTATGCAGCTTTGTGAACATTTGCTACATGTTAATTCAATAAACATAATGTTGCCAAATTAATTAACTGTTTCTAGAGATATATTTTGCACGAAAAATATATGGTATGTGATCGTATGGTTAGTAATTGTCTACTTTCAATTCATGAGAATCTAGTGGTTTGTAAATCTTTGGTTTAGTCAAACAAGAGAAAATATCTGCCCTTTCCGAACTGTTACATACATCCGCTGTTTGCTGGCCACTCTGCATGTAGCAGGATCCATCTCCATTTGCCCTATCTCTTGTTCTATTTGTTTGTTCTATATGTAATTTCTATATCCTGTTTCACCTGTTAGTAGGCATGCATTTAGTTGTATGTCATCTATGCTTTTGACCTATATAATTATACAACAAGATTTAGTAAGTTTAACATGCCGCTAATTACAATAATTTTAATTGACATGTTAGGGCCTTTTGAATGATGTGTGTAACTAAAAATATAGAACCATGTTATGTTTATTCATCATCATCTTGTATGGTTAGCAGCTAATGTATTATATAAATTTTGTGGTCCTTCGAAGTTTGACGTCTATAGGATATAGTATATTTATTTTTTTATTACCTTACTAGTTTTCTTTATATTTCAGTGCTCTATACAGTGGAGTTCCAGAAGCGTGGTCTACCTCACATCCATATTTTGGTTTGGCTACAAGGTAATGCCAAAGACCCACACCCCTCCTATGTTGATTCGATAATATGTGCAGAGATACCCAATAGGTCATGTGATCCTAAGGGTTATAACCTTGTCGATGAGTTTATGGTGCATGGTCCTTGTGGGGATCAAAATAAAAAATGTGCATGCATGAAGGATGGTAAGTGTTCAAAATTTTTTTCCAAAAAGCTATCAGGATGACACAATCGTGGGTGAGGATGGTTTTGTGCAGTATAGGCGTCGTGCAAAGATAAGTAATTTTGTTGAGCGATATGGGATTAAACTTGACAATAGTTGGGTTGTGCCATACAATTTGAAATTGTTAAAGCGCTTTAAGGCTCATATAAATGTCGAGTGGTGTAATAAGACACACCTTATCAAATACTTGTTTAAATATATCACAAAAGGCCCAGATCGTGTTAGAGCTGTAATTGAGAGTAGCGACATTAGTTCAAAAACCATGGGTATGAAAGAACAGCCTAAAGATATTGATGAGGTTCGAGAGTATATTGACTGTCGTTATTTATCTTCGCATGAGGCTGTTTGGCGCTTGTTTGAATTTGATATACACTATAGAACACCATCGGTTGAGAGATTAGCTGTACATCTTCCCTTGATGAATAGCATTGTGTACCCAGCTAAGAGACCATTAGTTGATATTGTAGATGACACCCGTTCAAGAAAAACAACTTTGACCGAGTGGTTTTCAGCTAATGAGATATATCCAGATGCCCGAGAACTAACATATATAGAGTTCCCAACAAAGTGGGTTTGGAACAAAAAGAAGAAATGCTGGCATCCTCGTAAGACAGCCAAAAAAATTGGCCAGGCTATCTACATTAATCCTACTTGTGGTGAGCTCTATTACCTTCGTATGCTTCTAAATGTTGTCAAAGGGGCTACATCGTATGAGGATCTGCGAACTATTCATGGTGTTTTGTGCCCATCATTTAAGGACGCATGTCAAGCACTTGGTTTACTTGGTGATGACAATGAGTGGCGTGAGGCTCTTAGGGAAGCATCTATGTGGGGTTCAGCAGCTCAGATGCGTCAACTATTTGTTACTATGGTCCTTTTTTGCTCTGTTTCTGATGCACTGTCTTTGTTTATTGATTTCTATGTTTACTTCACTGATGATATCCACCGTAAAATTCAGAGAATAATACAGTTGCCTTCATATATAGTTCCAGATCAATATTTAAAAAATCATGTTTTGGTGGAGTTTGATAATCTGTTTATTAAAAGTGGTGCTTCCATGAGTGATTATGGCTTACCTAAACCTGATCCTGCTCTTTTAAGCAAGGTAAGAAACAGGCTATTAGCTGAAGAAATGACATATGATATTGCAAAGCTTAAAAATGAGCATGCCATTATGATCAAGCAACTAAATGAGGAACAGAAGCATATCTATGATACTGTCATTCGATCCGTCTATAGTGGAACAGGAGAATGCTTTTTCGTGTATGGGTATGGTGGCACTGGAAAAACTTTTCTTTGGAATACTATTATTTCACGTCTACGGTCCGAAAACCTTATTGTTCTTGCAGTGGCATCTTCTGGGGTTGCTTCACTCTTGCTCCCGGGAGGTCGTACTGCACACTCCCGATTCAAAATCCCTATAGTCATTGACGAGGCATCAGTGTGTGATATCAAGAGAGGGACATTCCTTGCTGATTTAATAGTGCAGTGCTCCTTGATAATATGGGATGAAGCCCCAATGACCCACCGGTATTGCTTTGAATCGCTAGACTGCAGTATGCGTGACATTCTTGGTAAAATAGATCCTTCAAATTTTAATAAGGTATTTGGTGGAAAGACTATGTTGTTTGGTGGAGATTTTAGACAAGTATTACCGGTAGTCGAGGGTGGGGGTAGATTGGATACAATAAATGCATCAATAACTAATTCATACCTGTGGAGTTATATTAATGTTCTACGTCTAACGGTAAACATGCGATTGCTCGGGATGGTAGAAGGTGGTTTACCAGCTAATCAAATAAAAGAATTTAATGACTGGGTGTTGAGTATTGGTGATGGCACTGCAAAAGGTAGTTCACATAGTGATGATGGAGACTCTGAATGGATTGAGATACCAGATGACATCTTAATTCCAAAATTGGACTCCGCTATTGATGATATTGTTAAATCTACTTATCCAAATCTCAACGTATCATATTCCAATCCTGGCTACCTAAGGGAAAGGGCTATTATTGCTCCAAAGAATGATACTATTGATGAAATCAACAGCCATGTTCTTTCTCTGGTCCCTGGCCATGAAAAAATTTACCTTAGCTCAGATACTTTGGTTGAATCCTCTAGGGGACATGGTAATCTGGACCTACTCTACCCAGTTGAGTTCTTAAATTCATTGCAATTTAAAGGCATTCCTCCTCATAGACTTGTCTTGAAGGTTGGTTCACCTGTGATGCTGTTACGTAACTTAAATCAAAGTGCTGGACTTTGCAATGGCACGCGGCTTATAATAACACAGCTAGGTGATCGAATTTTAGAGGCTGAAATTATTACTGGCTCGCATATTGGTCATAAAGTCCTCCTTCCTTGAATCGCATTGCACGTATCAAGCACTAAATGGCCTTTTGTTCTTAGTAGACGACAATTTCCTATTCGACTTTGTTATGCAATGTCAATTAATAAGAGCCAAGGGCAAACTTTGCAGAATGTTGGTTTGTACTTGCCACATCCAGTTTTTACCCATGGACAACTATATGTGGCTATATCTCGTGTCACTTCTAGAAATGGGCTTAGAGTTTTAATTGACAGTGACATGGATTCCAGCTGTAGTGTTACTCAAAACATTGTTTACAAAGAGGTTCTACAGTCTCTTTAGTATCTCCCTTTCCATGCATGTTTCCAGCTTTTTTTGGCTCTCCTTGGTTTCTTGTTAGTTCCCGAACTTGAGCATCTCTTGTTTTTGTTGAGCTTTCCTGTGTTCTCTTTCTACTCATTTGTTATCTTTTCTTGTGATGTACAGCTTCACCATTATATTAATTAGTTGTAATATATCTAATGAGTTTGTTTGTTCTCGTCATTTCACTTACAAGCTTCTGATGGAGTACAGTATACTATCCCAACTTAATCCCACTAGGCATAATTGGCGCATAAAGGTCAGAGTATCTAGGCTGTGGCATCTATCTGGAATTTCCAAGGGAAGAGGTTTTAGTGCTATGGAGCTTATTTTGGTGGATGAAGAGGTACAGAACTGATGGCTACATTCATTATATATTAATTTATTTATTTTGCATAATATATGTATGCCATCCATTTTATTTCCCATGTACGGTATGGATGTCTTAGGGGGCAGGCATTACAGCATGTGTAGGAGAGAATGAAATACACAAGTTTTCAGAGTCTATAATGAAGGACATGCCTATTTCTTACGGAATTTCCGTGTTAGTAACCAGACAAGAAAGTTCAATGCTGTCCCTAGCAAATACACTATTTTTTTTACACCATGGACCATTGTTGAAGAAATACCTACAGAGGTATCTGGCAATCTTCCACTTTACATTTTTAATTTTGTGGACTTTGAGGACTTAGAAGAAAGAGCAAAGCATCCAAAAGGTTTAATAGGTATACTTCCTTCAATTTTTATAATGTTCTGTTTTTATTGTTCATCTAGTACTATTTTTTTAGATGCAACCACATAATTACCATTTTTCCACATAAAAAATGCAGATGTTATTGGACAACTTACGGTTGTGCACCCACTGGTACAAGGCAACAGTTTGAATGGTCCATCTATTAGGCGAAATGTGGAATTATGAGACCTGAGGTCTATTTTCCCTCCAATTAATTTTCTTGGCACATTGTGATTTCAAAAAGAATAGTGCAGTGTTTCTTATCAATAATCTTACAGTGACCGGCTTTTGGTGATCACTTTATGGGCTGAGCATGCAACTTCTTTTGAAGATCGGTTCCTTCTTGAAACTATTGATAAAGATGAACCGGTTGTAATTGTTTTTGCTGGGCTTAATACAAAACTCTTCTTGGGTGAGCTCTGGACTGTAGATACCTTGCATAGATGACGCGTAATATGTATAGCCAAGAACTGTAAGGAAATATATGCCTATTTATAGATATATTTATAAATATGTAGGTGTTCCAAGCTGTCGGAGTAGTGCTGGTACAAAATGGTACATTAACATTGATATTCCAGAGGTTAATGCCTTCCATGCAAGGTACTACGTTTGCTATTCAGTACTTACACTTCCTCTTGTCAGTGGTATATAAGCGTCGATATGTGCATCCGCAGCCTACAAGGAAGAGGTTGTGAGGTACTTCTCCTACCAAGTGATGGTGATGCCGCACTAGGGAATAATGATGAGGCAAGTGCTAATAGGAAGTCTATATCAGAACTTTTATCACTGAATCCTCACGACAACAATGTAAGCATGATTGCTACTAGATAACTTTACTTAATTTTTTGCCATATATTATTTTGAAATTGGTCCTTCGCTGGTTTTAGGATGTACGCTTCGCTTGCGATGCATGCATAAAGGAAATTGATGTCTCAAGTGGTTGGTGGTATAAAGTTTGCAGTATTTGCAGGAAGGGTGTAAAGCCGACTCTTCAAGGATTTGAGTGTGTTAACTGTGACATCACAGAGCCAATAATCGTACCCAGGTATTACTTTTCTTTAGTTACAGCACCATATGCATGGTAACTTATGCTCCTTAAATTTAGCAAGTTTTATTCACTGCACAGCTACAAGTTAAACGTTGTGATTGAGGACAACACTGGCCGTGCAAAAATATTCATGTTTGGTGGTGTGGCAGAGCAAGTTGTACAACGAATAGCTGCCGATCTAGTTGAAAAGAGTTCGTCCAACCAGATTTTACTGCCTTCGCCCCTTCGTGCTCTTATTGGTCGTAAGTATGTGTTCCAGGTAGTCATAAGTGAGCAAACCTTTCGGATGGGACAATTGTGCTTTCAAGCTAGGAGGGTGTTTAATCCACCCCCTATTGATGGGCAACAAGATGGTGCTCATGCTACTCCTGGAGAAAATTCTGGCAATGTTGTAACTTTTGCTAGAACATCAGGTGCTGGAAACAAAGAATCGACGATTCAGTCATCTGGTGTAACTGAAATCCCAATAGATCCTAAAGGCAGCACTACCCCACCGCCACTTGTTTCTCCCATGATTGTTTTGGAAAATTCAGCACAGAAGGGGAATGAGATTCCTCAAGAACATGGGTATGCACCATTTTACTATGTCCCAAGCTAGATGTAATACTGTTTTAGCCTCACGACACACTTATCCTATCTCCAAAATATCCTTCTATGGATTTATCATTCTTTCGATCATTTGATAATATTATATATTTGTGCTGTAGAACTTCACTTGGCAAGCGGTTTAGGTCTACTCGCAAGGAACTATTCTCCATAAAGAAAGGAAAGGCAAGGTAACTCCGTTAGTTTATATGGCATGAATAACTAACTATGTTTAAATAATAATACAATGATTATAAAATAATAATATAATAATTAAGTGTTTCCAATTACAGTGATGATTGAGCTCATGTTTGCTGATCTGCATCGTCAGCCGCCTGCAACTTCTTTGATACATCGGCTGGTTGTTGTCCACTTGTATTATTAGCGTCTTCATATTACTCTATGTACATATAGGAATAAATGGTGTGCTCTTAGTATATTGGACTTAATAGCTTGTTTGCAGCCCTATATCTTAGGGCCTATTTATATGTTGTTTGGTGATGCATGTATTAGAAAGTTCACCTGATCGATCACCTGTAGATTAATAAAATGGACTATAGTGGTTTATGGCCTTTGGTCGAACAAGAGGTGAACTGGTTTCTTGATGTTAAGTTCTATGTCATGTAATTGTTAACGCCAAAATTTGGTAAGGCCTTGTATCAGATTCGGTCAAGGGAACGATTGCAGTCGGTTAACAGAAATTGGTTCAAGGAGCAGGCCGAGTCCGAGAAAGAGCCGTGAAGACCGCGCGTGGCAGTTAATTGCTATATTTATTAGGAAAAGATTTATCTTTTTTAGGGAACCTGACCTCGTGTCCGGTCAGAATTAGTTAGCGTTTTCTATTATAGATAGGAAATCATATACCGTGTCCTATAAGGACTCATGTAACTCGGGGTATATATACGTATGCCCGGGGACCTTGTAATGATTAACCACAGATCAATACAAAATTCGGCGCATCGCCACCCTTTCGACGGGATCCTGCTTCTCGAGCCGGGCTGCATCGGTTAGGTCCGAACTCCTGCGAGAGGGTAAGTCTCGTCACACCGACTACCAATCGGCTAGGACTTCCTCGGTTAGGTCCGATATTCTAGTCGGTTTATGGTAGTCGGCTTACCACGATATATTTACTTTATCTATGGCTGCATCAGTTCAGTTTGATCTCATAGATTGATTAGGTATATCACATCACGCGTGCGTAGACTGTATTGACTTACTGGGAGCGATTTATCATCAGTTCGTGCTGCATCGGTTAAGTCCGACCTACTGAACTGCTCGTGATAAGTCGATCCTGCTAGGCCGATGCTTTGTGCGCAGGCGTCTTATCAGAGTGCATAGCCGATAAGTTATCTTCATCACGATCGCATTATATCTATCGGCCCATTGAGGCAGTGTTATTATTGTCGGTCTGTGCTGCAACGGTTGGGTCCGATCTACTAGACTGACGATAATAGCTTTACTCTTGATGAGCCGATGGTGTTGTGCGATGGTGTTATCGGGGTGCTTAGCCGATAAGTTATCTGTTAAAGCCGACTACATTTATTCATTGTCTTATTCTATACTCGATCTATTCAGCAGTCGGCTGGTTCATCAATTATTTATTGTTTATATTATTGCATGCCTTATCACATATTCTTGCATTCATTATTGTCATGATCGGCTAAGAACTAGCCAATGAGCTTACTCTGCCAATCCGAGTGCAAGCATGAGCGGGTACCCGGGCATGACCTCAGCCAAGACCTCGGGCACGATCTCAGGTAAGGACCCGGGCACGAGTATAGGTAGCTGATGAAGATCTTGGGAGCCGATGCGAGCAAAGGGCCCGAGCACGGACACGAGTAGCATTTTTCATGACGACATCAGTAATTCTAAACTATGATCGGCTAGAGATTATTTATTTATGCATTACAATTGCTTGTCTTACCAAGGTTATAGCCGATTTTTGAATATCCTTTCGATGATCGGCTAGCGCATCACTGGTTTATTATTATGATATTATTTTTGCCGTCATCGGTTTCAAGCCGATGTATAAGTGCTACAGTACGTATCGGCCATTGGCCGATGATGCGAGTCCAGATCGGCTTCAAGCCGATTGGCTCATGAATCTAATATTTCCTGTTTCCTTGTCAATTGCAGGGTCAAATTGACTGGCACGCTGTAACGCCCTGAAAATCGTCTTAATTAAAAATTATCGCGGGTAAATGGAAATACAAGAATACACTAGAAAATCTTTGTTTGAGAAAAGAGTTTGAATAAAATTTTGAAATTTCCAATATTAAAAATCCCAAGGTTAAATCTTTAAATAAATACTTGGATGCTTTTATATTCCAGGGGTTTTGTCGGAGTATTTTAAGCGTTTAAGTATTTACAATAATAAATTCTTCGTGTTTCGTGGTGGTATTTACTTCTGGTAAATTCCCCGTGATTTAATAAACTCTCTGGAATATTCTCGGATTTTTCGAAGCTACAGAATTAATTTTAATGCTATAAAGATCACTAAAGTAAGTAAATAAATATAAATAAATTTCCTTTTCTTTCCCCCCCTGTTCGGGTCGTTTCTGATTCAGTCCTTTGAAGTCTCTTCGTTCATTGTGAACTCTGACTCCTTTTCCTCTAGAGTTTTGTGTCGTTTCCAGAACCCTAAAGTCGCCTTGAAAATCTAAATTCGGAGTTACCGGATTTATTCATCTTTGAAAACTCTAGAACTCTTTTGGACTCCCAATTCGAGATCCTTTCTATTCGAAATATCTATATTTTTCTTTGAGATAAATTCCAGATATTTCCTTTAAACCCCTTTCTGTTAAAATAAATCCAAATCTCCAATCATCTGAGATTTATCTAAATTCCTGTCCCAATAAAACACCCTTGTCAATTCCCTAACCCCAAATATTATTTGGAATATTCCATTTTCCAGTTCCCGGAAAATATTCTATTTTCCCGCATCCCAAGATATTCATCTATTTTGGATATATAAATATTTCCTGGGAAAATCTCCTCTAGTTCCCAACCTGATGGATAATTCGATATTTGTCTCCCCAATTTCCATCAGGAAAATATTCTCCATTCTCGGAATCCCACAAAATATTCTATTTCTTGGATCCCACTAAATGTACTTTGTTTTGTAAATTCGTCCAAATACCCTTCGATTCCCAATATATATACGTGTATATATATATATATCCTCGTACTCGATAATGCCAATGTCCTGAGTATTTCCGAAATTTCTAAATCCAGAACGCGACTCAATTCCAACAATATCCCCAAATTCCAATTTCTGTAAATTAGAATTTTCCTAAAAAAAAATAGACTCCTGATTTTCCTTTTCAATTTTACCCTTTTATTCATCTTTCTTTCCCTTCCTTTTCTTTTCCTCCCTTCTTTTCTTTTTCTCTTTCCTCCTCACTTCTTCTTCCTCCTCTGGACTCCTCTCCTCTTTTCGGGCTGTTCCTGTCCCGAGCCGCCCAGGCCGTTCCCCGCCTGCGCCCGCCCCGGCTTGGCCTCGGCGCTCCCGCCCACCGCCGCCTCCTGGCCCGCCGCTCGGCCCACGCCGCACCAGCTTCCCCGCAACCGCCGCGCCGGCCCAGGCCACGCTGCGCCTCCCCCCGCAACGGCCGCCGCCGAATCCGCGCCACGTTCGCCCCATACATAAAGCCACCGCCTTCCCTGTGCCCTAGCCGGCTCTGCTCCTCTCCACGCCGCCAGGCCGCCGCCGCCACCCTGTCGTGCCGCTCTCCCGCGTGCGCCGCTGGTTCGGAAGCCGCGCCGGCGTCCTGCGCTGCTCCCAGCCGTCGCCCCTGCCTCTGCTGCTCCGCCGGAGCCGCTGCCTCTTCCGCTCCTAGCGCCGTCGCCTGCGGAGCCGCCCCTGTTTCTCATCTGCCACCGTCGCTGTTTCCTCCGACGCCGCCGTCGCTGGAGGCCCAAGCCGTCGTCGCCGTCGTCTCTTCACGTGTGAGCTCCTCGTAGCCGTCTCCTCCTCCTCTGCCTGTGGTCTCCGTCGTCGTCGTCTTCGATCCCCGCCGCTGGTGAACTCCAGACCTCCGTCGCCTCTTCGTCTCTGCGCCCGCCGGCTGCCTAGGACACCGCCTCCTCCCGCCGCCGGTGAGCATTCGGACTGAAGCCGCCCTTCTTTGGTTCATCGCCCGTTGCCGGTAGTCGTCGTCGTCGTCTATCGCCTGTGCACCGTTCTCTCCAGTGCCGACGTCGCTGCCTCTGCCGCCCTCTGTCTTCCCCATCTACCGCCGTCGCTTGGAGTCCGCCGCCTTAGCCGTCTGCCTCGCACCGCTTCTGCTCCCCGCCCGGCATCGTCGCCGCTGTTTACAGCGACGCCCGTCTGCGTCCTCATCTGCTTGCTGTGCGCGCCGGTTGGTCGCCGCGCAGCGCAAGGACATCCGCCGCATCCCACCTTGCTTCGTCGTCGCCGGCATCTAAGCCTCCTCTCCGGCCGTGTTGCCCCAACGGCGCCTCCCCTACGTCGCCTCTGCCTCCTGCTCCTCGTCGTTTTTCACCAAGCGCCGCTACGTCCCCCGCTGTTGTCGTGCCGGTCGTCGCCTGCTCCCTCCTGGCCGTCCGCCGTTGCGTCGCCCGGGTCGCTGCTCCGTCGCCGGTCCACCGCATCGCCTTCAGGCCGTTTTTTCCGCCACCCGGTTAAATGTCGTCGCCTGACCGTCGCCATTCTTGCTGTGCCTGCAGCGCCACCATCGCTACGCCACCTCATCCACATCCCTGCTCTACTCTCCATCTGCCGTTCATCCCGGCCGCACGAGCCGTCATCGCCGTCTTGTGATCAGTGCGCCGGTGAACCCAGAAGTCTGTCGCCATCGTCGTGTCCCTCGCGCTCGTCTTGGCCACGCTGTCCCCGGTCCGTCTCTCTTGGTTGCCTCTGTATCCACGGAACCGTCATCACATCGTGACATCCTCAGCAGTATCTTCTTTTTGACCTCTGGCCCATGAGGGTTTCTCCAGCTGCATGTCTAGGGACCCGGCATTATGCCCCAATAAATCTCAATCGTCCGATAATCCAGTTGATCCGAGCCACCTTAGCCATTATATTAACCCTTTTAATCGGTCAAGCCATGTCAGCCCCTAGAACCTCAGCTGCCACTTCAGTGCCCCTATCCCCTTCGGCCACATGTTATCCACCTCAACATTCCATTCGCCCCTCCTATTTCTAAATCCATGAGCACAGTCCACCATACGTCTTGTCACTGATCATGGACCTATATCTCAGCATTTAGTTCTAAATAATTATTTTTAATCCGAAAATTCAGAGAATATTCTTGAGAATATTCTTTTCCCAATTCTTTTCGATTCATTCTGGATTCAATCTTCCAAAAGCATATCTTTTCCATTTGAAGTCCGAATCGACCGTTATTCTTCCTAATTATCTAAAAATCATAATTCACTGTGTTATGTATTTTATGTATTGTTTATTGGAGTTCTTAGGATTATTATGTTTACGTGTAGTTACGTATACCGCCGTTTCGAAAGATTCGCGAGTTTGCGGAAGAGGTTTCGGAAGAGCAATTGAAGACTTTTGCGATTGCAAGGCAAGTCACATGACAATCTCCTTGAGCATGTTGATCCTATTTGTTGAAATATTTATTTTAAAGTTATTGCATGAAATGCTTTTGAATGTCATTCATATAGGGTATTATTTACTAACCTATGATCCTGACTATTATGGCCATGTCGATATTGACTCCTTTACCTTGATACCCGGGTAAAAACTACTGACTAGCTGGATGACTATTTTAATGGTCTAGCAGATTATTTAGGAGTTGCTTAGCCATGCCTAGAAATATAGTGTCATTTTATGTGGGTAATTAATGACTCATTTATGATCTAATTATGAATTAATGCTATATTTTCACGACAGTGAGCGTGGTTGATTTAATTAACATATTCAACTAAAACTTGAATTGGTGTGGGTTGTGAGCACCAGGTGGGATAGTTGCTAGCGGTGCTCATGACAGTTAAGGACGGTTCGCGACTACTTGTTGCGAAAGCAAACTCGTCTAACCACAAGCCTAGCATGGTAATGGTAGGAACCAAGTGTAGTACGTTCAACCGGGTCCACCATGGTGTGTTGTGGCTGTCTTGTCAAAAGACCACCATGCGCGTCAATAAGTCATGTCTTGGGCGTTGGATCGTTTTCCCTGTTGGGGGCCTGATCAGCTCCTGCCGGAAACTGGTGGTCCAGCGGTGGCTCCGTGTTTGTGCGGTTACATGGAGGGTCCTATCACAATCCTTTCCGGGTACCGTAGATAATCGGTGGTACTTAGGCGCACAGTGATGTGTTGACGCGGTACCGTGTAGTGGTATCGAGGGCACAATGATGTGTTGTGGAGTGTGTCTTGTGGGTAAATGTACACCTCTGGCCAGAGTAAAACTGTTCGAATAGCCGTGCCCACAGGTTAGGGCGGGCCTAGCGCAATGTTTCTGTGATTAGGTTCCACGACTACCATTAATGGAAATAATGATGGAAATATTGATGAGGCACCTTGTTGGAGATGTTTGTGTTGGCCTGACTGCGTTGGAGCGCTTGTTCAGTGGTGATTCAATACTGATTAATAATTAACTATACTGTTTTTAATGGTTTAAAGTGCAAATGTTTTAATTGCTGTTTTATGCAAATAAGCCATATTATGCCTTTCCTTTTGGTATCCTGTTACACATTTACATGCACTTCTAGTGTGGCTTTGTTGAGTACGGTGGGTGTACTCAGTCTTGCATTATTGCAATCTTTTAGAGTGACTGCTTTCGAGAGGAGAAGTTGGTGTTTGGCTTATACCCCAGTTGAGCTGCCTTGTGGCTTGGTGCTGAAGCTCGCTAGTTGCCGTTCCGCTGCTGTTTTCTCCTGTTGAGGACTTAAGTGCCTCTGTTGTAAGTTATTTATCGTTATTCGTTTTGGTTATGTTTATCAAAATTGTCAATTTTGTACTCGGCTGATTCCTGGACGAGGGATTTATTGCACACAAATTAGCTTTGGAAATTTCTAGTGAATTTACTGGGCGTGACACACGCCTACGAACCTCAAGACTTTAGGACCCTGCACTGGAGTTTAAGCAAATCTCCCCAGGCCTTCGCGTTGTCGCCGCGCCCGGACGGCCCCAGCGGAGTTTTCGGCTCAACACGCTTTGGCAGCCCGTGGGACACGAGTTTCAACCAAAATTCCACAAACAAACACCAGTTAAATCAAGATTCGAAATGGCCGGAAAGAAGTCAAAGACGGACAACGTAATTACTTCGGTACACCATGGAAGATCTAATGAAGAACAAAAACAGCAAGTGAACATACCATTGACAAATTTCCAGACGAAGCGTGTCTAGGAATCCTTCAGTACAGGAAGGTCGAATTTCAGAAGTCTCATTTTTCAAACACAGTACTGGAGGAGAATCGAGCCGCACACACCCGAGAGTCCATCCAATCAAGGCCTTTGCAAGAGCTGTCAGAGGCTTCGTGCACCACGACTTCATCAATCGTCGGGTCTTAGTAAATACATTCGCATAACCTTACAAGACGACTGTTGATGGATCGATTTGCCCAAGAGCCAACTCGGGGTCCTGTTTTTCTCCGCCAAAGATACGAGCCAAGCCAAGTTAATTATAATATCAGCAGGGATGTACCAGAACACTGTTTCACGAAAGAACCAGGCTGGGGGGCAACAGATATCTCCTGGATATCACCGATCCATTTATTTATGGGGGATATCAGCGAAGAACTATCCAGGGAGGAGCCGATCTAGGTACCTACAAGGGAGTATCACAGACAGGATCGGCGAGACCCAACCCGCGTACAGTATCAGCATTAAAAAAAAAAATAATG
>RYFJ01004234.1:0-64721 GCA_003991445.1 Oryza meyeriana var. granulata | reverse complement strand
TCGTCAAATCCAGCGTTGGCACTCATCCGAGTCGGCCGTCTCTGGTGGGCTGGCTGGGGCGCCTGTGTGGTGGTCTGTCTGGAGCATCTCAACGGTGCTGTTGCGGGCTCGGCATGTGGGCTTGGCCCCAGTAGGTTCTCACTGGGCTTGATTCACTGGTGTCGCGCGGCGTGTTTTATTTCAGTCTACGGAAGCGCGTATGGCCCCCCTCGCTCGATAAAGAACGGTTTTCCTAGTTCTTGGAGTCGGGTTGGGCAGGGTAGGGCTCCTTGGCTTCTCGAGCAACGGGCAACAGGCGGGAGTCCTCATCGAACTCGCACGCACTTCCTACAGAAGCTCACAAATGTATATACAGTCCAGGCAATTCGTACAGAAGGAAAGAGGAGGTTACTCGGGCGGGGCAACTGGCTGATAAGACGCGGTGCATCTCTTCTTGTATCATCTGCATCACCAATGGAGAAGTCCGAAAGGGTCTCGTCTTACCTTCTGCTCATTGGCCCTCATGGCTGATCCGGTCGGTATGTTTTCGCCTGGTATCCCAAGGAAGCCCCTAGTTCGAGGGGCTGGAAGCGCGAGTCGGACCCTCCTGGCCAACAGGGTCCAGTCAGGCTGCTCTTGACGTATCTAACTTTGTTAGGGCAGTAGATGCAGCCTGGCCCATCTCTTAAGGTAGGACTGCTGCCATTTGGTAAAATACCGGTGGCAAGCCGGTGAATGGCGAAGGAGGGAGCAACTGGCAATAGAAATCTTGTGCCAGCCTTTCAGGTGGACTTCAAGGGAAGACAAGATATGACTTTTTCCTATCGCTCCTTAACTGAAGACCACCCCAATTACGCTGATTATTTGGAGGGTGGGGTTAATGTGGACAAATGCTAAGAAAGTTGAAATGGGGTTCACAGCCCATACATCGCACAGAGTACAATATGGAGATGAAATGAATGAGTTGGGATTCAAATGCACTACTAGCTTATAGAAGTCAAGGATTGAGAAGAATGCAGAAGAAGGAAGGCATAAACTTGAATCAAAAAAAGAAGCAACTCGTTCGCCAGAGTTGGGGATTTTGGAGTCGACTCACCTTAGCGGCTGAGGAAATACTTCTTGCTTGGTATTGATGATTCTCCATTCAGGTCAGCTCACCGAACCGAATCCGATCGGCAAGTTTCCCGCACCACAAGATTGAAGCTTTCGGATGGTTGGAGGGAAGAGATTTGGGGAAAAATGATTGGGCTTGGACAGACAAGGAAGACCAGAGTCGCCTGAGTTCGAGGGGGAAATAGCAATGCTACCCTAGCCGGAAGAGGCGAAAGTTGGGTGCGGAGTGGAAGATGAAGCGATTGGGCTTGCTTTGGGGAAGATGAAGGATTTTTTTCCTCTGCCCACTTTTTTTATACAGCGTGCCGACTAAGTGGACTTGGCTAACAGTCAGACTGGATCAGCATGATTCCTACAGAAGCTCTCATGTGAGCCGCCGCAGGCTGAGTTGAAATTATGTGGCTCGTGCTACTAACAGGAATGATGAGGTAAACAGATATGCTTCTGAGAGCCTTATGTAAACATATATGTTGATGTTTGTTTTATCGCCAGGTCCAAGGATATATTTTATAGGATCACAAGCTGGTCTTCATTAAATTGGAGATGAGGTATCTTTCTCGGTACACTAACTACGCTAGGATTTATTTTCTAAGTGGGTACTGGCTACATGCGTGTCACTAGTTGCATGAAGCAGTTTTTCGGTATATGATTGCTGAAGAGTCTAACTTCGAGTAGTGCACCATAGGGAAGAGACTATATACTTTCCACTGACATGATGCGGGGAGTCTAACTTCTGAGTGGGACGCACTCGGAAGACTAAAATCCTTATTCACTGACATGAAGCGAAGAGTCATATATAGAGTAGTATTCTCAGCAGACTATAAACACAACATTCGACGATATGGTTGAGGTCATATATAGAGTAGTACTACTCCGGCAAGACTATGAGTTTATTCCGGTTGACATGATAGAAGAATCTCATAACAGAGAAACTACTCGGGAGATATCAGGTTCAGATCTTTGCTTTATGTTTAATTGTTTTACAATTAAGCACCAGTCGGGGCTACACTATAGGTGGCGATATTGGCGCACATATATTTACTTCTATCATGAAGCGGTTTCATAGCCATTCTGGTGTCGGTCTGCACCGAGCGCAACAGTGGGCGTGGACTTCGGGCTCAACGAAGACGGATGAGGTATAATAGTTGGGGAGGTGGCGTACTCGTGCCGAAGATGTACTCTTTAATACCGAGTGAGTACTATCGACTCGGCAATCTACATGGAGGATGAGCCTCGGCATAGGCTGTGACTCAACATGAGGTTCAGGGCTATGTGGAGGCATGGGCCCAGGTCTTCATCACAGCATATGGGCCACTTCGGATAGAGGATGGGGCCGAATATGTATTAAGATAAGATAGCACCCGGCAGGCTTACTTGTAGATTAGGATACATATTAGTCGGCATAGGTTTCTATTCTAGAGGATCCCTTGGTGTATCCGGTGGGATCCTTATAATGTCCTGTCCTAGTATATAAGGGAGGCAGGGGCCCCTTAGGAACAGAATCATTGATCACAAACACTAGAGGATACACCTCAATGACATAGGGTATTCCTCACAGCGAGGGCTGACCAGTATAAATCTTCTTTGTGTTCTCTGCAATCCACCGCATTCCCTTCGCGGTAGTCTATAGTTTTATTGGGTGGCAAAACATGACAAAGAAGGAGCTTTCCATACTGGTGTCTGAACGGTGTTGAACTGTTGTACGACTTGGAGTTGAACTAAGTAGTTCATCGGGTGATGATGACTCCGACCTCCTAGATCAATCTCGAACGGCTTTGGGCATGTCCGACTGAACTGTAGAGGATCGGGTCTGCAGTGGGATGTAGATTGTAGTGTTGATGTGTGGTGTCCACGATGTCGCGAGTCTGCAGGGAGAATTGATAATCTCCTTTCTAGCCCGCTCCAGCGGCTCAGGCCGGGTCGAGTCGACGCGAAGGGGAGAGTTGTCCGAGACGCGGAGTGGAAATGCGAGCAAATGACGAGGGTTGCTGTAGCGTGTGTGGGCCCGACTTGGCCAGAGTCGGCTAGTTCTTGGTGGATGATAGAGTCCGCAGTCGGGCAAGTGAGGTTCCTAAATTGTTGGCGACGGGAAGTCAGGCTTCTGAACGTGATTGTGTCTCGGGGAGACTTTGCGCGTCGATCGGTTGTTGAATCCATTGAACCTTGTTGGGGTTGATCTCGTGAAGTATGGCGCGCACTATGATGTTTTACACTAGCAATATGAATATAGGGCTACCGTTGGATCCAACTCAGTGGACTGCAAAGGACAGGGGAGTTTATCTGGTTCAGGCCTCGATGTGAGTAAACCCCGTCAGTTGTGGTGTATTCTTTGAGGATATATGACTTGATCATAATGATCTTCTAATGTTTGCATTAGGGGGCGCTGCCTCCCCTTATTACTGGGGAGGGTTACAGTAGGAGTCGATCGAGTTACGACCAGGGATCTCCCTTAGAGATATAACTTGCCGACTAGGAGTATATTTTATTGTACAAGGCAGTCTGCGAGCTCATCATATCTCTAATTCAAGGCTAGGCCACTCTTGTTCTGGTGGCCATATGCTTGCATGAAGGTAGCCGCGGGGCCATGGTCCAAATCGACAATCTTCTGCTCAGAGCAAACAGAGAGCCAAGGCAAGTATAGGTCAAATGGGAACTATCAAGATTGCTACATACCTGGACTCCTAAGACACAGCAATTGCAACACGTAGAAGGACTTGGCTCCTCGATGCCTGTTGTTCGTTGTGCTCATAGTCTCGCGACTCCTCGGGGGTGGACCATGAATGTCTCAAAAGTTGTGCGGAGGGCTTCAAGCTAGAAGGTCTGGCTTCATTAGAAGACGATGAGAAATTGTTGGAGATGAGGTCCGACCAAACTCGTAGCTAAGGGGGTTTGGTGGTCTTGCTCGAGGCCGGAGCAATGACTTCGGCACTCGCCTTGGTCGGTCGATGCTAGTGATCTGTTGTCAGGACTGCTTCGCTTCTGTAGTAGGGTGGCTTGGCTCAGCAATGAATCATTAGTGCTGGCCGACTGGGGTTGGCTGGTGATAGGAGCAACTGGCATAGTACTTGGGATCTAAGTCACATTCGCTTCCTGACAATATGACAATATCAGGCACTATCATCATTAAGATCCTTGGAAGTTGAAGATTGCTTATCTTGGAAGTCTTGAAACTTCAAGGGGCTCAGAAGATATCGACGGTGGAGAGCTACTGGCTGTCGGGCCAGTGGCGCGACAGTCAGCCGTGGGCAATTTACCTAGTTGGCTCTATTTCTGGCGCAGCCAACTGGGGCGTCGAGGTACTCGGTGGCACCACCCATGGGCTCGATGTTGTTGATCTGGTACTCGGCGGTGCTGGCCTTGGCCTTGATGTTGCTAGACTCGATGTTGCTGAGCTCGTGGTGCTGGCCTGGGCTCGATGTTGCTGGCCTCGGACTTGGAGAAGATGGTCTCGGGCTTGCGGCCTGGGGGCTAAACTGTAAGGTCTTTGATCTTCAAACTCCCCGGTGCTGCCCTCAGCTTGCTTGCTCTTTTCTTGCCTGGATCTTCAATGGGTTTCTTCCCAGCCCTCTTGGAGCTGGGTTGGGTAGCAGAAGGGCTGGCCAGCCTCTTCTTTGTTTTGGTGGCCGACAGGGTTTGGGAGTCATCATCAAACTCCTCACAGTCCTGCAAATGTTTCAACAACACACATCATACATTGCAGAGCAATCCGAGACGGATATCCGCAGACATTCATCACAGATGGATAGCAATTCAGCATCAGTTTTTCCGGATTACCTATGGCCGAGGCCTTTTCTGGCTATAGGCTATGGTGGTGCTCTCTGCGTCTTCTGTCTCCACTACCCCGTTGACAAAAAAACCGAGCAAGGTATCGGTCACCTTGTTTTTATCGGTGAAGTCTGGGTATTCTCGGCTAGGATTATTTTTGCCCTGATAATCCCAACCGAAGTGGCTTCTTAGATTCAAAGGCCTGGTGCGGTGGTTCAAGAAACATCTCGCTACCCAGGGACCAATCAACCCTAAGCTCTTCAGCACATCTATCTTCTCTAGCAACTGGTATACCTGGCCCATCTCTTCATAGCTTGGCACGGAAGACCAGCTAGGTAGAACCACCGGTGGAGAACTAGTGAAAGGGGGCAGAGAAGGTTCGAGATTGGAGCAGTAGAACCATTCTCTATGCCAACCCTTGAGGGAGGTTTCCAAAGGAACATGAAGATAGATCTTTTTCATTTTGTTCCTAAGTTGGAGACCGTCTCCCCCAATCACTTGGACTTTATTTTTGGATGGCTGGGGCTTGATATGGAATAAATATCGGAAGAGATTAAAATGGGGCTTCACCCCCAGAAAAGCTTCGCACAATGTGACGAAGATGGAGTTGGGATTCAAATTCACCAACTCTAATTGATAGAAGGACAGAAATTGGTGGAAGAAATCTGAAGAGGGAAGGGGAAAAACCGCGATGAAAAAAAAGAGGTGAAGGTGATTGTCTCACCAGATAGGGGCGCCGGCATAGATTCCCCTTCAGCAGTGCGCCAATGGATGACTTCTTGTCGCTACAACATCAATTGTTTCTCCAAGTACTTTAGCTTCATCGAACCACAGTCCAAAACTGGCCAAGCTTCCGCGGACATCTCCGAGATCTTGAGCGAAGCTCTCGGCATTGCTAGGAGTGAGAAGATTTGGGGAAAATGCTATTGAAGGCTTGGGATGGATGCGGCGGAGCGGAATCACGCGAGTTTTGAGTAGAAGACGCTAGCTATGGCAAACCCTAGCGAGACAAAGCACGAAATTTCGGCACGGAAGCTGGAAGACGAAACGATTGGCGGATTGGAGAAGTTGAGGGAATCTTTTCTCTTTCTCCCCGCTTTTATAGAGCCTGTGATGATAAGTGGGCTTGGGCCGACTAATTTGGTACTGGGCCACAAGATATGAGTTTCTAAATGGCATGCCTATAGAGCCGACTGCTGACTGTGTTAAAATTACAGTGCATATGCTATTTACTGAAACCAATTAAATAATCAGATATGCTTCATGATAGTAATGCTGAATAAATGTATATATGTGGAGCTTAGATTATAACAATAGGTCCTGGTACCTCATATATTTTAGCCATCGTCATTTAGAGTCAGGTTTTGCTTAGATATATATTGCAAGGGTCGAGACCGTGCCGACCAGAAGTATATATGTGGAGCTTGGGAAGCCAAATATATTAGTAGCACACAATTCAATAACAGATAGTAATGCTAAATAATGTCCAAAGTACTTGTCCTAGTTGTCTGGCCTAAACGCGTTCTAAACTAGATGTGATAAGACAAGGGAGACAAACAAGTATAGACAAGGATAGCAGCAAGAATAAGGACAAGGCAAACACAGCACAAAACAACAACACAGCTGGCTCCCTAGTGTGTCCTATGTTTCCTCTCCTTTTCTTTTTTTTCTTCACACTTTTTTTATTTTCTTTTATTTTTTGATATTTTCTCAACTAGGAGCACAGGAACAACAACATCAAGAGGTGGCAGCTAATTCTGATATAAGATGTGGCATGTGGAAATACACAAGCATGCTAGAACTTTGAAGTGCGGATACCCAATTTTCCGGCCTGAAATTTGCAAAACTAATTTTTGGCAAACCTGACAAAGTGGGGGAGTAGCAGATTGGAATTTTTTCGTAGATGTCCGTAGACTACTTATTTGCCTGATTCCGAGTCCGTATGCGAAAGTTATGGCTGTTTCAAGGAAGGTCCTCCGTATCAATGTTTTGGTGGAGGCTAATTCGAAATCAGGTAGTGAAACTAGGGATGATATGGTGACAGTGGCTGCTGGGGAGGTGGATGGAGATGTAGGGTGATCAAAGGATGTGATATATGACACTAAAACAGAACACACGATGACCAACACTTGCACAAGATGGTTAGTAGATAGGAAAACAGAGACAATGGTGGCGGTGCCGAGGGTTTATGGGGGTGCGGCGGATGGATCACAAACTGGACTCAAACACAATCTAAGCCAGCAACCGAACTCGACCTAGGACACAAACTCAACACTACGGACTATAAAACAGAATTATGCAAAAAGGCTAAACGTGGTTGTAGGACAGGAAAAAACCTATGACTACCAATTTTGTTTTTGTGGCTTTTCTGGACTCTAGGTATAGGAAACAAAGATTGAAACAAGACAGAAAAGATGATACCTAACGGGCAACCTTTGCTCTGATACCACTTGATGGCAACGGGGTGCCCGATCTTCCGTTAGGTAAGGATAGCTCTCGATTTGGTGGAGAATTGACACTCACGATCCGGCCTCTGATCACCAAGACCCGAACCCTGCAATCGCAGTACCACGTCTCCTCTTGTTATCAACCGTGCGCTGCCTGGTTGACCTCGCCACGAAGGCTAATCCCTGCATGCGAATCGAAGAACACAAGCAAGAACAAGAAAGATTGCAACTCAACTTGCAGATGAATGATTATACTCTCGAAGTTGGGGTCTCACAAACCGATAAATGGCGAAACTATTCAAAGATAGATTAATCTAAGCAAAACCCACCTCTAAATGATGACGGCTACTAAAACGATGACGGCTACTGAATATATATGAGTTGGGACGTCCTAGGGTTAACCCTAGGGCGCACACCCCTTGGGCTTAGCCCACGACACAATTACAAGGCCCAAGGCCCAAAACAGACTCAGACTGGAAGAGGTACATGTCTTGTTTCAACAATTCCAGACAGCTTAGGAGGAATTTTGATGTGGGACCAAAACCACCTGAAAGTAGACTCCATAAGATTTCCAACAAGTACTCATGGCCCCAAAAGTCCTTCTGGATCAGTAGCTAGGTCCGTTTGAAGTTGATGCAGTCAGGAGGCCCAAATCCGTCCAAAACGTGCAGAACTTCATCTCTTGCCTTCTATGGACCAAAAGTGACGTGGTGATGTAGGAGTAGACTTGGGTAAGGTCTTGGTTTGGTCCCCAATCAACTTCTTTGATCATCCATGCGTTCCTTGCGCTTGATCTCTTTCCCTTCTCCCAAGCAAGTATCTCTACAAACGAGAACACACAAAACTCATGGTGCAGTAACGGCTGTTCAAATATATAACACGTAAATCTTAAGTAGAAAGCATGCACCTTTAGTTGATGAATACATAAGGTAGCTATGGTTATATCCGAGCTAGTGATGTCCTCATTAGAACGGATTTGAGTGGGATTGGGTGAGGTTACCGAATTCATTGGCGATGAAGTCGAGGCTCCCGAAGCTAATTGTTTGCCCGGGAGAGAAGTTGATGCCGTCGACTCTGGTGATCGAATCCATGAGGCATGTCGAAGATGATCTCACCAATGCCCCTACCTGGCGTGCCAACTGTCTATGTTTTGTATTGGCAATAAATATATGGGGCTACTCGTGAGACCTAAAATTGATGGACTGCAAAGGAACACGAACAATTTATACTGGTTCAAGCCCTTGAGATGAGATAATACCCTACGTATAGTTGTGGTATATTGCCTTTGAGGTTTCTCTGGTGAGATTTTGATATGCCCTCAGGGGGCGCCTGATGGCAATGGGGTGCCTGATCTTCCATCAGGTAAGGATAACTCTTGATTTGGTGGAGAATTGACACTCACAATCCGGCTTCTGATCACCAAGACCCGAATCCTGCAATCGCAGCACCATATCTCCTCTTGTTATCAACTGTGCGCTGCCTAGTTGACCTTGCCACGAAGGCTAATCCCTGCATGTGAATCGAAGAACAAAGCAAGAACAAGGAAGATTGCAACTCAACTTGCAGATGAATGATTATACTCTCGAAGTTGGGGTCTCACAAACTGATAAACGGCGAAACTGTTCAAAGACAGATTAATCTAAGCAAAAACCCCCTCTAAATGGTGATGGCTACTGAATATATATGAGTTAGGACGTCCTAGGGTTAGGGTTTGCCCTGTGAGGGATGCACTCCTCATGGGTTTAGCCCACGACACAAATACAAAGCCCAAAGGCCCAAACTGACTCAGATAGAAAAATTAACATAACTTGTTTCGATGATTCTGGACAGCTTAGGAGGAATTTTGGTGTGAAACCAAAACCATCTGAAATTAGACTTCATAAGCTTTCCAACAAGTACTTGTAGGCCCTGTAACTCTTTCTGGATCAAAAGTTATGGCTGTTTGAATTTGACGCTGTCTTCCAGCCCGAAACAAAATCGGTCTCGGGAATAGGAGTTTACTTGCACTTGTTGTCTCCACTTTAATTTTTGGTTTCTTGAGCAATTCTCCATGGTCTTCTCCCAGGTTCCTAATAACAATAAAGTCATCAAAAGAATTAAATAGCATGCCATTCGTAGAAATATTTCCATGTAAACTTAAGAACGCATTCACCTGGCGATTAAGTTGACGGGCACGTGCGCGAGTAATTGGTCCTGGATCTGTGGCACATCTTGTTCAACATGAGGAGGTTGTAAGTGTGTATCTAAAGAAGTGATGTCCTCATCATCCTCCCCCTCTTGATTTGCAGTCATCCTCGACTCAAGGTCATCTGGAATAGGCTCATCTTTGTGGTGGAGTGAAACGAACGGTTGTAGGCGAACTCCACATGTGAAAGACATTCTTCCCACATTTTTAAATTATTCTTCAAAACAGCCTGCAACATCATTGACAAAGTACAATTCACCACCTCCGTTTGTCCATCAGTTTGGGGGTGGCAAGTTGTAGAAAATAGTAACTTCGTCCCCAATTTCCTCCACAACGTCATCCAAAAATGACTCAAGAACTTGGTATCTCGATCTGAAACAATTGTATTGGGCACACCATGTAGACGAACGACATCCCTGAAAAACAAATCAGCAACTTTGGTAGCATCGTCGCTCTTATGACAATGAATAAAAGGTGCCATTTTGGAAAATCTATCAACAACAACAAAGATACTATCCCTCCCCCTCTTTGTCCTAGGCAATCCTAAAACAAAATCTATAGAAATGTCTTTCCAAGGAGCACTAGGGACGGGTAGAGGCATATAAAGACCATGTGGATTAAGACGGGACTTAGCTTTGTTACAAGTGCTACATCGTGCAACGTATCGTTCAACGTCACACCGCATTTTTGGCCAAAAGAAGTGAGTGGCCAGCACATCCTCTGTCTTCTTCACACCAAAATGTCCCATCAATCCACCTCCATGCGCTTCCTGCAAAAAAAAGACGAACAGAGCTTGCAGGAACACATAATTTGTTAGCTCGATACAACAATCCTTCATTCAACACATATTTATTCCAAGTTCTCCCCTCTCGACAATGATCATAAGGTTCTTTAAAGTCCAAATCAGTAGCATATAATTCTTTTACTGTCTCCAATCCAAAAATTTTATGATCAAGTTTAGATAACATAGTATAGCGCCTAGATAAAGCATCAGCAATCATATTGTCTTTGCCTTTCTTATGCTTAATGATATATGGAAATGACTCAATAAATTCTACTCATTTAGCATGTCGTTTATTCAATTTAGCTTGACTTTGAATATGTCTCAAAGACTCATGATCAGAATGTATGATAAATTCCTTTGGCCATAGATAATGTTGCCAAGTCTCTCATGTTTGAACCAAAGCATACAATTCTTTATCATAGGTTGAATAGTTCAAACTAGGTCTTGACAACTTCTCACTAAAATATACAAGTGGCTTAATGATGGCAACAAGATGCCCGATCTTCCGTTAGGTAAGGATAACTCTCGATTTGGTGGAGAATCGACACTCACGATCCGGCTTCTGATCACCAAGACTCGAACCCTGCAATCGCTGCACCACGTCTCCTCTCGTTATCAACCATGCACTGCCCGGTTGATCTCACCACGAAGGCTAATCCCTACATGCGAATCGAAGAACACAAGCAAGAACAAGAAAGATTGCAACTCACCTGCAGATGAATGATTATACTCTCGAAGTTGGGGTCTCACAAACCGATAAACGGCGAAACTGTTCAAAGACAGATTAATCTAAGCAAAACCCAACTTAAACAGTGGTGGCTACTAAATATATACGAGTTAGGACGTCCTAGGGTGAGGGTTTGCCCTGTGAGGGGCGCACTCTGTGGGTGCCGTGGGCCCCGGGTACCTCATGACAAGCATATGGGCCACTCAGATAGAGGATGGGCCTAGCCTTGTAATTAGAGATATGGTAACCCTCGGCAGACCTTGCCTTGTACAATAAGGAATATACAGTCCTAGCCGGGTATATTATATCTCTAAGGGGAGATCTCCTAGTTGTAATCCGACAGGGACTCCTACCTTGTAACCCTGTCCCCCAGTATATAAGGGGAGGCAGGGCGCCCCCTGAGGGCAAGAGCACTTATAAGCTCAAACGGCCAGAGGGTTCACCAGAATCGCCACCATAATTCCTCAAAGGAATACATACAAACTGGACGTAGGGTATTACCTCACATTGAGGGCCTGAACCAGTATAAAAATCTCCTTGTGTTCCTTTGCAATCCACCGAGTTTCCATCCACCGAGTAGCCCCGTATTTATATTGCCGGTGTAAAACATCGACAGTTGGCGCGCCAGGTAGGTGCTTCGGCGCGATCTACATCTACAAGCTCGATGGATCTAGCAACCGGAGTCGACGGCGGCAAATTCTCTCCCGGAGATACAATCTCATTCGGAAGCCTCGACTTCGTCGCCGACATGTTCGGCAATCTCACCTTGGCCGACACGGACCCGATCCAACCGGCCGAGGAACCAGCCGACTCCGCGCCAGTCGGCCTACACGATGCTGCAGCAATCTTTCACGACATGCTGCGGCGATCTCCAGTACGCCGGAGTCTAGGGACAACTCTTTCTTTCGGTGTTCGACTCGGACTCGGTTTTGAGCCGGCCAAGATCGGGCCAAAAAAGGAAGAGATCGTCAATTTCCCATTCGGACTCGGCGACGCCGCGGATATCTACAATCTACATCCGACGCGGCAAACCCGATCCCCTGGAGTTCGACTCGGATACGGCCCCGAGCCGCTCGAGATCGGATCTAGGGAGGTTGGTGTTATCATCAGCCCTATCAACTATTCCGACTACGACTCTCAGTCGGATTCCGACTCTAAGTCGGACAGCAGTTCAGCAAGCTTCTCCCCGCCACGAGAAATCTTCATGGCATCCAAAGGCTCTACTCCTACTCAAGAATCATGCCGACTACGCGAGCAACAAGAGGAGGAGGCCTGCCGACTGTGAGAACAACAGGAGGAAGAAGCAAGACGCTTGCACGCCCGTATCGACGGCCTACGCAGGGCTGGGCGAACCGCTCAGCAACAAACCCTCCAAACAAAAGTCGGCGACCACAACGTCTTCGTCACGCCACAACAGAACATCGTGGCCGCCACAACCCTACTGGACACGGTCCAGCTTGGGCCTGATCACCAGGCCACCTCGACGATCGCAAGGATAAAAGCCATGCTTACCGTTGTTGCATGTCAGCAGCACCAATAGTCAGATGATACCCTCATACCGACCAACCGGTCGACATCCCCAACGGCAGTCTCATCTACCTCAAAGCGACACCGAGCGGCTGGCTCCAGTCAGCCACATACGGAGGCACGTCAAGCGTCACTCGGCAACCCCAACAACGACTGGTGGCTCCGAGGCCAACCACGGTGCAACATTCAGCAAGAAATCAGCGCTCGGCGCCGCGAATGAGACGAAGACGAGCAACGCCAACTCAAAGATGAGAACGAGCGCTTCGGCCTCCACCACGAGCGGCCTCGCCACCGTATTTGGAGTCGGAGCCCTCATGACAATGAAGGCATACCAGCCTTCACCCAGGAGCTACAACAGGTCGACTGGCCATCGGGTTTCAAGCCTACAGGAATTGAAAAATACGACGGCAAGACCAATCCCGAGTCCTAGCTCACCGCATATACTCTGGCAATCCAAGCTGCCGGAGGTGACCACAAAGTCATGGCTAACTACCTCCCAGTTGCTCTAGCCGATTCGGCGAGGACATGGCTAACAGGACTCCCAAAGCAATCAATCGGCTCTTGGGGAGAACTCCGGGAACGTTTCATCACCAACTTCCAGGGAACATACGAGAGGCCATCTTCCAAGTACGACCTATATCAGTTGCGCCAAAGGAAGAACAAGTCTCTTCGTGACTTCATCAAGAGGTTTTCTGAGAAAAGGAACTCAATCCCGAAGATCAAGGATGAGGTTGTCATCGCCGCCTTTCGAAAAGGAGTCAAAGACATCTCGTTCATCGACAAATTCATGCGGAAGCCTCCCAACTCTGTCAAGGCTCTATTTGACATGGCGAACAAATACGCCGACTCGGCCCACGCTATTGCCGAGGCCCTAGATGACAACAAGTCACCCTGACAGAAGAAGCGGGAGGGCACCGACGACGCGGTCCTGACTAAAGTTGGGAACCGCAATCACAAGTCAGACGGCTTCATTGTGGCTGCCGGTCACAACTGCCTCCGACCTTCGATGACTGGAGATTATCAACAAGTGATATGTTCAGGGGCTCACAAGCTCAACACAAGGATGGTACCCCCACTCCCAAATACCGAACAGCTAAGTCGCTTCCTGATAAATATTTCTTCACTCGGCTTTACCAATGCTACAGCCGCTTACACCTAATAGGTGTACAAGCTGCACTTTTTTCTGTTTTTTCTCTTAGATGATTGCAAAAGTATTCGAGTGGCATAAATCCTGATCCATGAAACTTTGCTCCATGAAAGACGAACTTAAGTCACCCAAAACGCGTGTCTGGGAAAGAGCCATGAGCCAACTCCCGACGCTAGGGGGCTATGATTTGTCGGGCAGAGTGCTTAAACGTAAGGGGTCAACTACTCGAAGAAATTAATATCAGCAAGAGGAAGAACACGTATTTACATATATTGTAAAATACATTTTATTTGGGTGATTGTTCATCATCAGATGCTACTCATCCGGTATCTTTATAGCGCAGGGCCAGCTCCGAATACGCGTGACAGGAACTCAGGGCTGTGAGCCTATCTCCTACGCTCAGGGGCTGGACAAGTCTGCCAAAATACACTCAGGATGCTCCACGAGAGCTACTGACCGAGTACTTGCACTAGTCGGGATGTCATCTTCCCCGGCTACGCTCCATGCGAGCTGATAATCGACCTCCGGCGCCAGTCGGGGCTGTGTACTACTTGGCTAAGTAGGGTACGCCCCATGAGGGTCGCCAGCCGAATCCTACACTAATGCTAGGTTCGGGTGCCTTATTTGGTCACAACTCTGTTAGGCTAGGTACACCCCATGAGGGTCGCCAGCCGAATCCTATGCTAATGCAAGCTTCGGGTACCTAGCTTGGCTATAACTCTGTTGGGTAGGGTATGCCCCATGAGGGTCGCCAGCCAATCCTATGCTAATGCAAGGTTTGAGTACCCTACTCGGCTCTCCTGAAGCCAGAGAAGACTTACATTGTCAAAGCGCATCCGGAGTTCTCATGCACTGCGTCACACCTGAGGAGGGCAAACAGATCCTGCAACATACCTACTCAGGCTTATGTGGCAAGCAGGTTGCATCCAGAACGTAAGTTGGAAAGGCTTGCAAATAAGGATTTCTCTGGCTGATTGCGGCTACCGACAGCAAAAAACTCATCCTAACATACGATGGATGATACTTCTATAGAGCTATGCTGGGTAGGTCGGCTCAGGCCAGCTTATTTGGTAGCAGCCACCAAGATATGAGTTCTATAGTAGCATGCTCCATGTGGGCCGCTCGCAGGCTGAGTTGAAATTATAGCGCTAATGCTACCAACAGGAGCCAATGAGGTAAATAGATATGCTTCATGACAGCCTTGTTGCTAAACATATATGTTTGGGTATCTGTTTTATCCACCAGGTCTCGAGGATATATCCTTACAAGGATCACAAGCTGGTCTTCATTAAAATTGGGGATGCAGGTATCTTTCTCGGCTACACCTGACCACGCCGTGGATTTATTTTCATAAAGTGGTACTCGGCCTACATGCGTGGCCATCAGTTGCCATGAGCAACACTATTCCGGCTGACATGATGCGGAGGAGTCTAACTTTCGAGTAGTGCACTACTCGGGAGAGACTATAAATTTATCATTTCCGCTAACATGACGCGGAGGAGTCTAACTTCTGGGTGGGACACCACTTGGGAAAGACTATAAACCCCCCTTTCCAGCTGATATGACACTGAAGAGTCCCATATACGAGTAGCATCCTACTCGGCAAGACTATAAATACCCATTCCGACTGACATGAAGTCGAAGAGTCCAACATACGAGTAGTTCCCTGCTAGGAAAGACTATAAATCATATTCCGGTTGACATGATACCGAAGAGTCTCATATACCAGTAGTAATCTACTTGGGAAAGACTTCCAGGTTAAAGATCTTTGACTTTATGTTTAATTGTCTTCACAATTAAGCACAAAGTCGGGGGCTACACCTAATAGGTGCACCTATTCAGCGCACGCTATTCATACTTCTACATGGAGCCCTTCATAGCCTCGCTGCCAGCTAACATGAAGCAGGACTCGGGAGAAGAAGCACTCGGACAAAGAGTACTCGGGAGCAATGAACTCGGGAAGACTACACCGTGGAGGATGAGCACTCGGCATCAGTTGTGACTCAACTATGAAGGTCTCAGGGGCTACTGTGGGTGCCATGGGCCCCAGGTACCTCATGACAAGCATATGGGCCACTCAGATAGAGGATGGGCCTAGCCTTGTAATTAGAGATATGGTAACCCTCGGCAGACCTTGCCTTGTACAATAAGGAATATACAGTCCTAGCCGGGTACATTATATCTCTAAGGGGAGATCTCCTAGTTGTAATCCGACGGAGACTCCTACCTTGTAACCCTGTCCCCCAGTATATAAGGGGAGGCAGGGCGCCCCCTGAGGGCAAGAGCACTCATAAGCTCAAACGGCCAGACGGTTCATCAGAATCGCCACCATAATTCCTCAAAGGAATACATACAAACTGGACGTAGGGTATTACCTCACATTGAGGGCCTGAACTAGTATAAAAATCTCCTTGTGTTCCTTTGCAATCCACCGAGTTTCCACCCACCGAGTAGCCCCGTATTTATATTGCTGGTGTAAAACATCGACACACTCCTCATGGGTTTAGCCCATGATACAATTACAAGGCCCAAGGCCCAAAACAGATTCGGACTAGAAAAGATATGTGTCTTGTTTCGATGATTTTGGACAGCTCAGGAGGAATTTTAACATGAAACCAAAACCATCTGAAAGTAGACTTCATAAGATTTCCAACAAGTACTTGTAGGCCCTGTAACTCCTTCTGGATCAAAAGTTATGGCCGTTTGAAGTTAACACTATCTCCCAGCCCGAAACTAAATCTTCTGATCTAGTTTAATGATCTCCTCTTTAGAAGCACAATCAGCGAAATCATTCACCTCACCTGCCATGGTTAGTAGAGAATAGGAACAAACAGCAAAAAAGTATGACCCCTATCAACTACTACTATGCAAGGATAGTGGACACTCGCAAATGGAATCACCTTACCAAGCTCTTACAAGGTTCTGAGACTAGTGAGCAAGGAATGGTACAACCGGTGGCTGGTTCGTGATACCTTGAGGGCGTGATCCAACGATTGCAAGGGTCGAGACCGTGTTGACCAGAAGTATATATGTGGAGCTTGGGAGGCCAAAAATGCTAGTGGCACACAATTCAATAATAGATAGTAATGCTAAAAAATGTCCCAAGCACTTGTCCTAGTTGCTGGCCTAAACGAGTTCTAAACCAGATGTGATAAAACAAGGGCGACAAACAAATATGAAAGGACAGCAGCAAAGAAATAAGGACAAGGTAAGAACACAGCACAAAACAACACACAGATGCCTCCCTGGTGTGTCCTATGTGCTCCTCTCCTTTTTTTTCTCTTTTTTTTCTTCTTTCACACCTTTTTTTATTTTTCTTTTATTTTTTTGATATTTTTTTTTCAACTAGGAGCACAGGAACAACAACCTCAGGAGGTGGCAGCTCAAACTGATATAAGGTGTGGCCTGTGGAAATACACAAGCATGCTTTAAAATTCGTGCTAGAACTTTGGAGTGCGAAAACCCAATCTTCCGGCCTAAATTTTGCAAAACTGATTTCAGTGAACCTGACGAAGTGGGGGGGGGGGGTAGCAGATGGGAAATTTTTTGTAGATGTCCGTAGACTATTTATTTGCCTGATTCCGACTCTGTATGTGAAAGTTATGGCTGTTTCAAGGAAGATCCTCCGTATCAGTGTTTTGGTGGAGGCTGATTCGGAATCAGGTGGTGAACCGGGGATGATATGGTGGCGGTGGTTGCTGGGGAGGTGGATGGAGATATAGGGTGATCAAAGAACGTGATATATGACACTAAAACAGAACAAACAATGACCAACACTTGCACAAGATGGTTAGTATATGGGAAAACAAAGACAATGGTGGTGGTGGTGGCTAGGGTTTGTAGGGGTGCGGTGGATGGATCACGAACTGGACTCAAGCACAATCTAAGCCAGCAACGAAATTCGATCTAGGACACCAACTCAACACTACGGACTTTGAAACAAAATTATGCAAAAGGCTAAACGTGGTTGTAGGACAGGAAAAACTTACGACTACCAATTTTGTTTTTGTGGCTTTTTCTGGACTCTAGGTATAGAAACAAAAATTGAAACAGGACGGAACAGAATGATACCTAACGAGCAACCTCGCTCTGATACCACCTGATGGCAATGGGGTGCCCGATCTTCCGTTGGGTTGACCTCACCACGAAGGCTAATCCCTGCATGTGAATCGAAGAACACAAGCAAGAACAAGAAAGATTGCAACTCACTTGCAGATGAATGATTATACTCTCGAAGTTGGGGGCTCACAAACCGATAAACGACGAAACTATTCAAAGACAGATTAATCTAAGCAAAACCCTACTTAAACAGCGGCAGCTACTGAATATATAGGAGTTAGGATGTCCTAGGGTGAGGGTTTGCCCTGTGAGAGGCGCACTCCTCATGGGTTTAGCCCACGACACAATTACAAGGCCCAAGGCCCAAAACAGACTCGGACTGGAAGAGATATGTGTCTTATTTCAACTATTCCGGACAGCTTAGGTGGAATTTTGATGTAAAACCAAAACCATTTGAAAGTAGACTTTATAAGCTTTCCAACAAGTACTTGTAGGCCCTGTAACTCCTTCTGGATCAAAAGTTATGGCCATTTGAACTTGACGCTGTCTCCCAGCCCGAAACTAAATCGGTCTCGGGAATAGGAGTTTACTTGCTCTTATTGTCTCCACTTTCATATGTGGTTTCTTGAGCTATTCTCCATGGTCTTCTCCCAGGTTGCTAATAACAATAAAATCATCACAAGAATTAAATAGCATGCTATTTATAGAAATATTTCTATGTAAGCTTAGGAACGCATTCACCTGACGATTAAGTTGACGGGCACGTGCACGAGTAATTGGTCCTTGGATCGGTTGCACATCTTGTTTATCATGAAGAGGTTGTAAGTGTGTATCTAAAGACATGATGTTCTCATCACTTAACTTCTTGAATAAGTACACCTCCAATCCCAATGCCACTTGCGTTACATTCAAGATCAAAAACCTTACCAAAGTCAGGGAGTTGGAGTAGTGGGGCATGAATCAACTTCTCTTTAAGCAAATTGAAGGCGTCTTTATGTGCTTGTCCTCATCAAAAAGGAACGCCTTTCTTTGTGAGCTCATTCATGGGTGCGGCAATGGTGCTGAAATCTCTCACAAAGCGACGGTAGAATCCAGCTAGCCCAAGAAAGCTCCACACCTATGTAACCGATGTAGGAGTCGGCAAACTCTTGATCGCTTCTATCTTGGTCTCATCAACTTCAATTCCCTGTGGAGTCATAACATAACCAAGAAAAGACACTTGTTCCGTGCAAAAAGTGCACTTCGCGAGGTTACCGAATAAACGTGCATCTCTCAAAACATTAAAAAGGGCACGTAAATGTTCCTTATGTTCATCTAAAGACTTGCTATAAATAAGTATATCATCAAAGTAAACCACCACAAATCTACCAATGAAAGTGCGTAAAACTTCATTCATGAGTCACATAAAAGTACTAGGAACATTAGTCAAACCAAAAGGCATTACTAACCACTCATACAAACCAAATTTAGTTTTAAACGTGGTCTTCCATTTATCACCCAATTTCATTCTAATTTGGTGGTATCCACTACGCACGTCTACTTTAGATAACACAATAGAGCCACTCAATTCATCAAGCATATCATCTAACCTAGGAATAGGATGACGATACCTAATAGTTATATTATTGATGGCTCTACAATCAACACAGTTACGCCATGTTCCATCTTTCTTAGGTACCAAAATAACAGGAACAGCACAAGGACTAAGGCTTTCATGTACATACCCTTTGTCAAGCAAATCTTGCACCTGATGCTGAATGTCCTTAGTCTCTTCCTGGTTGGTCTTATATGGCACGCAGTTTGGCAAAGCGGCTCTCGAGATTAAATCAATTTGATGCTCAATTCCTCTCATAGGCGGCAGCCCCGGGGGTATCTCACTTGGAAATACATCAGCAAACTCCTGCAAAAGGTTAGTAATAGCACGTGGCAAAGGAGGCAAGTCCTCAAGTGTAAAGAATGTTTCCTTGCAAACCAAAGCATAGCGGACCGAAACTCAATGGATTGCAAAGGGACACGAAACAATTTATACTGGTTCAGGCCCTCGAGATGAGGTAATACCCTACGTCCAGTTGTGGTGTATTGCCTTTGAGGTTTCTCTGGTGAGATTTCTTCTTCTGCCCTTAGGGGGTGCCCTGCCTCCCCTTATATACTAGGGGACGGGGTTACAAAGTAGGACTCCTAGTCGGACTACGACAAGGGATCTCCTTCTAGGAATACAACGTGCTTGACTAGAACTGTATTTTCCCTATTGTACAAGGTTAAGTCTGCCGAGTCCTATTATATCCCTAATTACAAGGCTAGGCCCATCCTTTGTCCGAGTAGCCCATATGCTTGTCATGAGGTACGCGGGGCCCATGGCCTCCACAATTCATGGCATTCATCAGAGATGGATATCAAATTAATAACAACATAGCATGTTACCTTTGGCCGGGGCCTACCCTTGCAGTAGGGTTTAGGGGCTTATTCCTCGTCTTCAGTCTTCGCAACTCCATTAACAAAGAAGCCCAACAAAGTGTCAATGACCTTGTTCTTGTCAATGAAGTCAGGATATTCTCGGCTCGGATCAGTCTTGCCCAAGTAATCAAATTCGAAGTGGCTCCTGGCCTTCAGTGGTCGGGTTTGGCGGTTCAAAAAACATCTTGCCACCCAGGGACCTGTCAACCCTTTCCCCTTCAGCAGATCGATCTGCTCCAGCAGCGGGTAGACCTACCCCATCTCCTCATGCGACGGCACAGAAGACCAGTTCTCCAGGACAGTTGGAGGATTGCCTGTGAAAGGGGGGAGAGAGGGTTCCAGATTCAAGCAGTAGAACCACTCTCGGTGCCACCCCTTGAGAGAAGTTTTTAGGGGGAAGATTGAGGTAAGCTCTCTTCATCTCATTCCTGAGATGAAGGCCTGCCCCCCCCCCCCCTCGATGGTTTTGATTTTGGATTTGGATGGCTAGGGCCCTAGGCATTGCTGGAGATGAGGTATCGGGCGAAGAAGCTCTAGGGCACTAGGAATCGACGCTAGGAAATGGAGCTCGGTGGGCTTAAGTCGTGAGCGCGAGCAATAGTGAACCCTAGCAAGGCAGAGAGTGTGAAATTTGGGCGCGGTTTCAGGAGCTAAAGCAATTTGGCAGATTGGGGGAGAAAGAGGAATCTTTTCTCTCTCCGGCCGCTTTATAAGGCCTGCGCCGGGTTGGTGGGTTTGGGCCGACTAGTTTGGTAATGGGCCATAAGATATGAGTTTCTAAATAGCATGTCCTACTGGGCCGATCGCTGACTGTGTTAAAATCACAGTACAGATGCTATTTTATAGAAACCAATCAAAATAATCAGATATGCTTCATGTTAAGCCTAATTGCTGGACACATATGTTCAGATATCTGAATTATTTGACAAGTATTGAGGATACATCCTTATAAGGATCAATGGCTGGTCTTCATTAAAATTGGAGATGCAGGTATCCCTCAAGTACACCTAACCACATATTAGGTAAAAATCCATAAAGTGGTACTCGGCTTACATGCTTAGCCAAATTTGCCTTGAGCAAAAATATTTCCAGCTGATATGATGCTGAAGAGTCCAATTTCTGAGAAATATACCACTTGGAAAAGACTTGAAGATTAAAGATCTTTGACTTCATGTTTAATTGTTTTACAATTAAACACAAAGTTAGGGCTACACCTAATAGGTGCATCTTTTCGGCGCATACTATTTATATTTTTCTATGAAGCCCTTCATGGCCTCGTTGCCAGGTGATATGAAGCAGGACTTGAAGAAGATGCACTCGGACAATGAGTACTCGAGAGCAAGGCAGTCGAGAAATTTTCACCAAGGAGGGTGAGCACTCAGCACCAGCTGTGACTCAACTATGAAGGTCTCAAGGGCTACTGTGGATGCCATGGGCCCCGGGTATCTCATGGGAAGCTTTCTAGCCACTCGAACAGATGATAGGCCCAATCCTGTAATTAGGGATGCAATAGGACTCAGTGCATATTACCTTGTATGATAAGTAAAGGCATATAGTCCTAGTTGGGTACATTGTATTCCTAGAAGGAGATCCCTTGGTCCAGTCCGACTGGGATTCCTATCTTGTAACCTTGCCTCCTTGGTATATAAGGGGAGACGAGGAGCCCCTTGCGGCAAGAGAAAAATAGAAAACAGAATCTCACCGAAGAGACATCAAAAGCAATACACAACAGCTGGAAGTAGGGTATTACCTCACCTCGAGGGTCTGAACTAGGATAAATTGTTTTGTGTTCCTTTGCAATCCATCAAGTTTAGGTCTCACAGGTAGAGCCATATTATTATTGTTGATATAAAGCATCGACATACCCACACCCTTGTTCATATTGAATACCCATGAATTTATACATTTATTTTTATTTAAATTATTGCATTAAGCTTTATGAAAATTCCTGCGATAATATTGTTTTATCATAGCTCTATCCTATATCCTTATTATGACCTTATTATTAATATTATGCCTTGACAACCTGGGTAACTGAAAACCAGGTAGTATTTGTGTGTATATGTGATGTAATCTAGCTACCTTAGGTTATGCTTAACACTTGCTTTAATTAGCAACAACTTAGTCCTTTTGTAAGATAATTGGGGAGAAATAACAAAGTAAATAATGATAAATATGGAAATGGCTGGTTTTGCATAATCGTGAACCTTATCTATTCAAAATTTCCCAAAACCTTGTTTTCGGCTGGGCTTGAGGTACATGGTTTTGTTAGTCGTACCTCGGCCATCATAAGGTCCGGTCTTCGAGGCTTAGTTGCAAAGCATAATCGTACTACCACATGTCCAATGGGTAAGGCTTAACCCATAGCTTAGATCAGCTTTAGACAAAGAAACACGGATAGAGGCGGATGAAGTCTGGTTGTTGACTGACGTCTCTGGCAAATGAAGCTCACGGGGTATCCGAGATCGAGATGTCGGGGGCATGGACCATGTCTACCTATCCTAGGGTTCTGGCCATAGACGGGGGGTCGGTGTCGGTTCTTTTGTCTACGGTTGACCTAGGTGAAGGGTTATGTCACGACTTCCGTTCCACGTACCGTGGTGGTATGGGGCACGTGGGAACACGTGAGGGAGTTGTGTCTTGTGGGTAAAGATGTAAACCTCTAGCCAGAGTATAATTTATTTGAATAGCCATGTCCTCGGTTATGGGCAAGCCTAGCAATGTACCTAAGTTAGAGGTTTCTTCTGTTAAAAATGGAACTATGGATTAATGACTAAATTATGATGGTTGACCAGGATGGGTCTGGTTGGCCTTAGGTTTAGGCAATGTGGAGGCCATGGGCCCCGGGTACCTCAAGGAAGGCAATTATGGCCACTCGGATAGAGGGTGGGCCGGTCCCTACAATTGGAGATAGAGTAGGACTCAAGTTCATATTACCTTTCACGATGAGGACAGGGATATAGTCCTAGCTGGATACTCTATGTACTGATAAGGAAAGCCCTTGGTCGCATCTGATTGGGTTTCCTACCCTATAACCCTCATCTCTCCAGTATATAAGGAGAGGTAGGGAGCCCCTTGGGGCAGATGATTCTACATACAGCGAAAGCAATACACCACAACTGGAAGTAGGGTATTACCTCACCTCGAGGGCCTGAACCAATATAAATCTCGTGTCCTTTCGAATCCATTGAGTTTAGATCCGATGAATAGTCCCATATAATTATTGCCGATACAAAACATTGACAATTGGCACACCTGGTAGGGGCTTCATCGAGATCATCGTCATCAGGCCCGATGGATCCAACCATAGGAGTTGATGGCATCAACTTCTCCCAGACAAGCCATTAGATTCGAGAGCCTCGACTTCATCGCCAACAATCTCGGCAATCTCCCCTTGTCTGATTTGGTTTCAACCCGATCACCCAGGGACCAAGCCAAGTCAGCGCCGGTTGGCCTACTCAATGCCGTAGCAGCTTTCAACATCCTGCTTCGGCAGCACCCAAGATCTACGAGTTCTGGGACAACTCTCTTTCCTGATATTTGACTCGGATTCAGCTCCGAGCCGATCGAGATTGGGTCTAGGGTAGACGAGATCATCAATTTCCCACTCGGACACGACAATGCTGCAACAATCTTCAATTCCAATCTAATGCAATAGACTCAATCCTCTGGAATTCGACTCGGATACGGCCTAGAGCCGCTCGAGATCGGGTCCAAGGAGGTTGGGGTCATTATCACACCGCTAAACTACTCTGAATCCGACTCCCAGTTGGACAGTAGCTCGGGAAGCTTTTCTCCACCACGCAAGGTCTTCATGGTGTCAAAGGGATCAACTCCAACACAAGATGCACACCGACTACGTGATCAGCAAGAGGAGAAGGCATGGTGACTGCGCGAGCAAAAGGAGGAAGACGCACGACGCTTACAAGCCATGCGCGACATTTGCAATGACAACTTGCACAAGGCTGGGCAGACAGCTCAACAAGAAATCCTCCAAATCCGAGTAGGCGACCATGACGTCTTCATGACCCCACAATAGAACGTCGTGGCTGCTGCCACATTGTTGGACACTGTGCAGTTCGAGCCTGACCACCAAGCCACCCCGACCATCACAAGGATCAAGCACGGCGCCAAGCAGCTAGCTCTGGTTAGCATCACTCGCAGTCACGACATACGTCACTCGGCAATCCGAGTAACAATCGATGGTGGCATCATCATGACGACCACCGCGATAACCAGGACCCCCGAGGATGACTACGGCGAGATCTCCGCCACGATATTAACGCTCGATGCTGAGAACACGAGGAGGATGAGCGTCGTCGACTAGAAGATGAGCGTGAGCGCTGCGGCCTCCACCATGAGTGATTTCATCACCGTAGTCGGAGTTGGAGCCCTTACCTAGATGAAGGAGTACCAGCGTTCACCCATGAACTACAACAAGTCAATTGGCCATCTGGCTTCAAGCCGACTAGAATAGTGAAGTACGATGGGAAGACCAACCCAGAGTCCTGGCTCATAGTTTACACCTTGGCAATACGTGCGGCCGGAGGTGATCACAAGGCCATGGCTAACTACCTGCCAGTCGTCTTGGCTGACAACATGGCTGATAGGACTTCCCAGGCAGTCAATTGGCTCCTCGAGGGAACTCCATGAATGTTTTGTCGCGAACTTCCAGGGAACGTATGAGAGGCCATCTTTCGAGTACGATCAATATCAGTGCCACCAGAGGAAGAACGGGTCCCTCCGTGATTTCATCAAGCATTTTTCCGAGAAAAGAAACTCAATACCTAAAATGAACGACGCAGACATCATCGCCGCCTTCCGCAAGGGAGTGAGAGATGCGCCGTTCATCACCAAGTTCACTCAGAAGCCACCCAACTCCGTCAAAGCTCTCTTCGAGATGGCCAATAAATATGTTGATTTAGCCGACGCAGTGGCAGAGGCACTTGATGACAAGCCCCGCAGAAGGAGCGACGGGACACGGACAATGCGGCCCTATCCAAGCCTGGGAACCGCAAGCAGAAATATGGGGACTTCATTGCGGCAGTCGATCACAACCATCCTCGACCTCCTAGAACCAAAGATTATCAAAATGACAAGTGACATGCTCGGGGGCTCAAAAGCTCAAATGCAAGGATGGCATCCCCACTCTCAACTTGTACAATATCGAATAGCTAAGTCGCTTTCTGATAAATATTTTCTCCTTTATATGATATTCTTATCTAAATGGGCCACGAGGCAAGTCACTTTCCTATGGTTTGACTCAGATATGACTTAGCGTCAGTCAGGATCAAATCTATGGGGATGAGATTGTCAATTCCTCACTCGGCCCCGCCAATGCCGCAGCTGCTTACACCTAATAGGTGTACATACCATGCATTTTCTGTTTTTACTCTTAATGATTGCGAAAGAACTCGAGTAGCATAAATTCCGATCCGTGGAGCTTTACTCCATGAAAGGCGAACTCAAGTCACCCAAAATGCGTGCTAGGAAAGAGCCATGAGCCGACTCCCAACGCTTGGGGGCTATGACTAGTTGGGCAAAGTGTTTAAACGTAAGGGGTCAACTACTCAGGGAAATTAAAATCAATAAGATGAGGAACACATATTTACATACAATGTAAAATACATAAATATTCTTCGGGTGATTGTTTTCTTCATCAAATGCTACTCATCCGATATGTTTATAATGCAGGGCCAGTTTCAGATACGCGTAACAGGAACTCATGGCTATGAGCCTATCTCCTACGCTCGGGAACTGGACCAGTCTGCCATGATACACTTGGAGTGCAATGCTTCAAGAATCACTCGGAATGCTCCATGAGGGCTACTGACCGAGTACTTGCGCCAATCGGGACACGGATGTCACCTTTACCATGGTACGCCCCATGGGGGCTAATAACGACCTCCGGCACTAGTTGGGGCTCGGCTACCACACTACTAGGTATGGTACACCCCATGAGGGTCATCAGCCAAATCCTATGCTAATGTGAGGTTTGGGTGATTCTGTTGGGTAGGGTATGCCCCATAAGAGTCACCAGCCGAATCCTATGCAAATGCGAGGCTCGGGTACCTTATTCGGATGCAATTTTGCCAGGTTGGGTATGCCCCCAAGAGGGTCGCCAATAGAATCCTATGCTAGCGCAGCGTTCAAGTACCTATTTGGCAAAAATAGGGAACAAGCCACTACTTGAGCTTTCAGTTGGAGGTAGCACCAAACCCGGAACCTATGAAGGTGCTCATTATTTTTTAAGACTGGAAGACCCCAATCATTTCATTCCTACTGGAAAATGAACTACCTAAAGATTGCAACGAAGATGAGTAAGTCAAGCGACGAAGCAAAAGCTTTATCATAGTCGTAGAAGATCTATATTGTCAACGCGCATCCGGAGTTCTCATACACTGTGTCACACCTGAGGAGGGCAAGCAGATCCTGCAATCTATCCACTCGGGCATCTGTGGCAACCATGCTGCATCCAGAACATAAGTCGGAAAGGCTTGCAGACAAGGATTCCTTTGGCCGACTACAGTTACTGATGCCAATGACATTATTCAGACATGCGAGGGATGCCAATTTTGTGGGTTGTGCTGGGTATGTCGGTTTGGGCTGGTTTATTCGGTAGTAGGATAAAGATATGAGTTCTTAAATAGCATGCCCAATTGGGTCGCTCGTTGGTCGCATTAAAATCGCGATGCAGGTGCTATTTTACAAGAACTGATTAAATAATCAGATATGCTTCATGCTAAGCCTATAGCCGGGTGTATACATTAGGGTATCTTGATTATTTTAAGGTATTGAGAATATATCCTTATAAGGATCAATAGCTGGTCACCATTAAAATTGAGGATGCAGATATCTCTCAAGTACACCTCATCACACATTGGATTTAATCCATAGTGATACTCGGCTTACATGCTTAGCCAAATTGCCTTGAGCAAAATTTTCAGCTAATATATAGCTAAAGAGTCCAATTTCTGAGAAACATATCACTCAGGAAAGACTTAAAGGTTAGAGATTTTTGACTTTATGTTTAATTGTTTCCTAATTAAGCACAAAGTCAGGGGCTACACCTAATAGGTGCGCCTATTCGGCGCACACTATTCATCTATTTCCATGAAGCCCTTCATAGCCTCGTTGCCAGCTAACATGAAGCAGGACTTGGGACAAGAAGCACTCGGACAATGAGTACTCGGGAGCAAAGCGGGAATCTCTTCACCGTGGAGGATGAGCACTCGGCATCAGCTGTGACTCAACTATGAAGGTCTCAGGGGCTACTGTGGAGGCCATGGGCTCCTGGTACCTCAAGGAAGGCAATAACGCCCACTCAGACAGAGGGTGGGCCGGTCCCTACAATTGGACATAGAGTAGGACTTGGCTTTATATTACCTTGCATGACAAGGAAAGGGATATAGTCCTAGCCAGATACTCTATGTACTGATAAGAAAAGCCCTTGGTTGCATCTGACTGGGTTTCCTACCCTATAACCCTCATCTCTCCAGTATATAAGGAGAGGTAGGGAGCCCCTTGGGGCAGATGATTCCACATACCGCGAAAGCAATATACCACAACTGGAAGTAGGGTATTACCTCACTTTGAGGGCCTAAACCAGTATAAATCTCATGTGTCCTTTTGAATCCATCGAGTTTAGGTCCGACGAATAGCCCCATATAATTATTGCCGACACAAAACATCGACAAGCAAGAACATGACAAGCGTGGTAAACACAACACTAGAGTTAATTTTGATATTAGAAATAGGGTCGTATTCCTAAAAATGCTATAAAGGTTATTGAATAAAATAAAATGTTGTTTAGTGCAAAATAGCCCCTTTAATACCTTTGTACACCCTTAGCATTATTTGTGCATTTTTCCGCGTATGTTTTGTTGAGTACGTTGGGAGTACTTAATGTTGCTCTGTTTATCCCTAATCCAGATAATGAGTTCCTCGGAGATGAAGGCTTCAATGTCTAGCTTGGTCCTGCCGTCAAGTGCCTGTGGGCCTGGTCCCTAGCTCTTCTAGCTATGAACTTTATTTGTTTATCTTTGCATGTTGGGCCTTTGGTCGCCCATGTAATAATTTATACTATGTTATCGCTTCCACATTTGTACTATGGTATTAAACAACTTTGTATTGTGTACCTCACCTCCTAGGACGAGGATTAATACACTTGCAAATGGAAATAGTTGTGTGATTTCTGGACGCTACGAGTAAATCAAGCGTTAGAGCAAGAGCTTTATCATAGTTAGAGGAGACCTTTATTGTCGAAGTGCATCCAGAGTCTTCATGCGCTGCGTCACACCTAAGGAGAGAGGGCAGATACTGCAATCGATCCACTCCGATATATGTGGCAACCATGCTGCATCAAGGACGTTAGTAAGAAAGGCTTATAGACAAGGTTTTTTCTAGCCGGCTGCGGTTACCGATGCCAAAGAGATAGTTTGGACATACGAGGGGTGCTAATTTTTGCTTGACAAACACATTTACCAGCTCAGGAGTTGTAGACAATCCCAATATCTTGGCCCTTTGTAGTTTAGGAGCTTGACATGGTCGGGCCGTTCAAAAAAGCGCAAGGTGGGTTCACACATTTGTTTGTCGCGGTGGACAAGTTCACAAAGTGGATTGAGACCAAACTACCATAAATGTGGCCAGGCAAAAGAGTTCATCATGGGTATTCTCTACTGATTCAGAGTCCCCAATCACATAATAACGGTTAACGATACTCAGTTCACCAGTGGCATCTTCCAAGGCTTCTACAATGAATTCCGCATAAAGATTGTTATGCTTCCGTGGCTCACCCACGGAGCAATGGGTAGGTCGAGCATGCAAACGGCATGGTCTTACAAGGTATCAAGGCCATGGTGTTTGACCAATTACAAACAAATATATGTAGGCTAGTGGTTACAAGAACTCCCATCCGTTCTCTAGTCACTTCGAACCACGATCAATCAAGCAAAAGGACAATCTCCTTTCTTCCTGGTCCATGGTGCAGAAGCCGTGTTACCAACCGAGTTGGAGTTCAGCTCTCCACAGGTCCGAACCCACTCCAAAGACAAATCAAACGAAGGCCGACTGGTCGAGCTTGATCAGTTGGAGGAAGCAAGGGACATCACAACAATCTAGTCGGCAAGATACCTTCAAGGCCTACATCATTATCACAGTCATAATGTTCGTCGTCACGCCTTTTCGGCGGGAGATTTCGTATTGAGAAAAATACAAACCACCAAAGACAAGCACAAATTATCTCCCTTATGGAAGGGCTCGTTCATAATTGCTGAGGTGACATGCCCGAGGGCTTACTGACTGAAGACTGAAGATGGTGTCCTAATCAACAACTCGTGGAACATAGAACATATACGTCTTTTCTATACCTGAGCATTGTATTCAATTCATATAAATAAATAAAATTTTTCACTCTGACTCACTACGTCGATTGTTCCAACTGAGCAGTGAGACGGCTACATGATATTACATCTGTTGCTGTCGTTCAAGCTAATCTCGAGTCTATTTTAGCTAAGTTACGAAGTCTTATAATGATTATGCTAACTTCTACCGAGTATAGACTTACTAGATAAACGCCTTTTATATTCGTCCTCATCACTCGGTATGATCTGGCTAGTCGGATAAGACTAATGACGACTACGATAATTTAAGCACTCAGACTGATCTTTGCAGAAATACAAAAGCACATGCATTTACAATATATACAAATTGTAATTGTTTTCGCCATACATAGCCTACTTAAAGAGTTCGTCATATTTTCTAGCAGCACAATCTCATTGGCAGTTCATCGGCTATCGCCTTAGCAGTCGGCCGAGCCAAGTTGATCAGTTCAAGCCCCCGCTGCAGAGTTGTGCCATTAGCGAAACCCTTGCTAACCGCCTCAATATCCACTCGGGGATAGAGGGACTTGGTCATCGCGAGGGCCTGGGTAATACCTAGGGTGGCATGCTCCCTTACGTAGTTCTTCAAGACTGTCGGAGCAGCCTGAAGCCGTTGGAGAACATGGGCTAGCGAGCTTGAGCTGGTGCTGGCTTCCTCTTGCTGCATGACATCCAGAAGAGACTTGGCAAAGTCCACAATGGCACTCCATGAGTCTTCAACCGCCTTGATATGCTCGCCGAAGGAGTCGAACTGTGACTGCACCTTGACCTTGTAACCTAACATCCAAAGATAGGTTATGAGGGATCGAACTACTCAATTGACTATGGTTCAAAGGCAGACAAGTAACTTACTTGCAAATTCATCGTCTACCTTAGACTTCGCCTTCTTCAGATCTTCAAGTGATCAATCTCCAAGGACTGATTATGGATTGTAGTCTCATGGGCTACAGTCAGACATATCCAAGGATCAACAATCTACAGAGGATATCAAAAGCCACTCAGGTAGTAGGGAGACTTAAACATAAAGTCAAAGATCTTTAACCTGGAAGTCTTTCCCGAGTAGATTACTACTGGTATTTGAAACTCTTCGGTGTCATGTCAACCGAAATAAACTTTATAGTCTTGCCGAGTAGGAGACTACTCGTATGTAGGACTCTTCGACTTCATGTCAGTTGGAATATGCGTTTATAGTCTTGTCGAGTAAGATGTTACTCATATATGGGACTCTTCAGCGTCATGTCAGCTGAAAAAGGGGGTTTATAGTCTTTTTCGAGTGGCGTCCCACTCGAAAGTTAGACTCCTCCGCATCATGTCAGCGGGAAAAGATATTTATAGTCTCTCCCGAGTAGTGCAGTACTCGAAAGTTAGACTCTTCCGCATCATGTCAGCGGGTAAAATGCTGCTCATGGCAACCGATGGCCACGCATGTAGGCCAAGTACCACTTTATGAAAATAAATCCACGGTGTGGTTAGGCGTACCCGAGAAAGATATCTGCATCTCCAATTTTAATGAAGACCAGCTCGTGATCCTTGTAAGGATGTATCCTCGAGACCTGGTGGATAAAACAGATACCCAAACATATATGTTTTAGCAGTAAGGCTCTCATGAAGCATATCTGTTTACCTCATCGGCTCCCGTCAGTAGCACCAGCACTATAATTTCAACTCAGCCTGCGGGCGGCTCACATGGAGCATGCTACTGTAGGAACTCATATCTTGTCAGCCCAGTACTGACTGTGTAGGCCCAAGCCCATCTAGTCGGCATCGGCTCTATAAAAGCTGGGAGAGAAAAAGATTCCTTCATCTTCCCCAAATCAGCCAATCGCTTCGTCTTCCACCTTCGCGCCCAACCTTTCGCCCCTCGCCCAGCTAGGGTTAGCTGCTGCTATCCCCCACCCGAACTCGGGTGATTTCAATCCTCTTCGTTTGTTCCAGGCCCCTGATTTGCTTTTCCCCAAATCTCACCGCCTCCAGTCATGCCGAAAGCCTCGGATCTTGCGGGGGCGCCGGGGAGTTCTTGGCTGATTTCGGATTGCGGCTCGGTGAAGCTGAAGCGGCTGGAGAGCGAACTGAAGTTGCCTAGCCAAGAGGTGATTCGCTGGCGGTCGGCCAGGGATGAGTCGAGCCCAAATCCCCGACCTGGTGAAACGGTAGTTTTCGCCTCTTTTTTCGATCGAGGCTTGTGCCTTCCGTCTTCTGATTTTTTCCGCCGCATCCTTGACTTCTATAAGCTAGAGTTGGTGCATTTGAATCCCAACTTGATTCTTCAGATCTCTATCTTTGTCACTCTGTGCAAGTGCTATTTGGGTGTGGAACCCCATTTCAACTTCTTTAGGCATTTGTTCCACATTAAACCTCAGCCCTCCAAAAATAACATCAGCGTAATTGGGGGGGCTGGTCTTCAGTTGAGGAGTGATAGGAAAAAGTCATATCTTGATCTTCCCTTGAAATCCTCCTTGAAGGGCTGGCACAAGGAGTGGTCCTATTGCACAGATCTGGCTACCTCCTTGCGGCCATTCACCGGCTCGCCACCGGTAGTTTTGCCGAATTGGTCGGCGGACCCAACCTATGAAGAGATGGGTCAAGTGCACCAACTCCTGACGAAGCAGGATAATTTCAAGAAGGCCAGCCTGACTGGTCCCTGGGTGGCCAGGTGGTTCCTGACTCGGCGCTTCCAACCCCTGAAGCTGAGGAGCGCGTTTGGCTGGGATTACCAGGGAAAACATGACCCTGACCGGGTCAGCCGGGAGTTGGCCAATGAGCGGAAGGTGACGGAGACCCTGTTCGGATACTTCTCCAGCGGGGTAATTGAAACCGAAGACAAAGAAGAGACGCATTGCATCTTACAGGCGCAGCTGGCCCCGGTCCAAGGTAACATCCGTCTTCCCTTCGTAACGCATGCCTGTGGACTCGGATGTCTAAGTCCTCGGCAATATATGATGCATCTTGTTGAATCTCTTGTAGTGGTGTGTGGAGTTTGATGAAGACTCCCGCCCGTTGTCGGCCGTCGTGTCAAAGAAGAGGCCAAGGAGTCCCTCTGCTGCCCAACCCGACTCCAAGAGAGTGGGGAAGAAGCCGATTTTGTATCGGGGTGAGGGGGCCATGACGGTGCGCGCCATGGCTGGAAGCCTGAAAATAAAGGACGTCGTTGCCACGGCGCCCAGGCGATCAAGCCCTAGGTTGAGTCCTACGGGTTTGAGCCCGATGTTGTCGAGCCCGGCCGCAGCGCCACCAAGGGGCTGGCTAGAGTAGACACCGCCAGGGGCGGAGGCGCCCAAGCCGACCACACCGGAATCGGGGGCGACTCGGGCTAATGCGCCACCGCCGACTGCGATGCCGACCAGGCCGACTGCCGGAGCTAGCGCTCCGCCGGGGCCCGGGTCGCCCAGCAAGAAGCTGAAGTTCTCCAAGTGGTGCGCTGCTCCGGGTCTTTTGAAATCCTTGTGTGTTGAAGCATTGTCGTGATGTATTGTTTCGTCGTGCAGGAAGCGGGCCGATATCGATCTCAAGGAGATCAATCCGACCGCTCCCCTTGATGAGCCTGCCCCAGCCGGGCTGTCACGCCCAGAAATTCACCAGAATTTCCAAAGCTAATTTGTGCAATAAATCCTCGTCCAGGAATCAGCCGAGGTACACAAATTGACAATTTGATCAACATAACCAAATACGAAATAACGATAAATACTTACAACAGAGGCACTTAGTCCTCACACAGGAGAAAACAGCAGCGGAACGACAACTAGCGTAGCTTCAGCACCAAGCCACAGGCAGCTCAACTGGGGTATAAGCCAAACACCATCTTCTCCTCCACGCAAGGCTTCACTCTAAAGATTGCAATAATGCAAGACTGAGTACCACCCACCGTACTCAACAAGCCACACTAGGGAATGCAATGTAATGCAACAGGATACCAAAGGGAAAGGCATAATATGGCTTATTTGCGTAAAACAGCATTTAAAACATTTGCACTCGAAATCATTAAAAATAGTATAGTTTAATTATTAATCAGTATTGAATCAACCACTGAACAACGCTCCAACGCAGTTCAGGCCCAAACCAAAACTTCTCCAAACAGGAGCTATCAATATTCCATTACTTATCATCATTATTAAATAATGTGGGACTAATCACAGAAACATTGCTAGGCCGCTCATTAACCGCGAGCACGGCTATTCGAATAGTTTTACTCTGGCCAGAGATGTACCAATTTACCCACAAGACACAATCTCAACATCATGTCAGCCATGCGTCGCGATACTCGAAAGTACCCGAATAGAGATTGTGATAGAACCCTCCATGTAATCCGCACAACAAGGGAGCCACCCGCTGGACCACCAGTTTCCGGCAGGAGCTGATCAGGCCCCCAACAGGGAAACGATCCAACGCCCAAGACATGGACTTATTGACGCAGCCATGGTGGTCTTATTGACACAGCCACAACACACCATGGTGGACCCCGGTTGAACGTACTACACATTGGATCCTACCATTACCCAAGCTGGCTTGTGGTTTGCACGAGTATTGCTTCGCAATAGGTAATCCACGAACCGGTCCTTAATTGTCATGAGCACCGCTAGCAACATTCCAACCTGGTGCTCACAACCCACCATCAATCAAGTTTTAGTTGACATAATTAATTAATCAACCACGACTCACGGTCGTGAAAATATAGCCATTAATCCATAATTAGTCATAAATGAGTCATTAATTACCCACATAAAATGACACTATAGTTTCTAGGCATGGCTAAGCAAAATCCTAAATAATCTAGCCAGATAAATAATTAAATATCTAGCTAGTCAATATTATTACCCGGGGTATCAAGGTACAGATATCAACATCAAAATGGCCATAATTATCAATGGAGATTGGATAATAAGTAAATACCCATAATAATGTCATTCGAAAACATTTCATGCAATAACTTTAAAATAAAATAGGTTTCACAACTGGGATCAACATGCTCAAGGAGATTGTTGTGTGACTTGCCTTGCAATCGCAAAAGTCTTCAAATACTCTTCCGAACTCTTCCGCAGACTCCGCGATCTTCCGAAACGACGATATACGTAACTACATGTAAAACAATAACAAACCCTAAGAAACTCCAAATAAATAATACATAAAAATACATAAACAAGTGAATTGTGATTTTAGATGAATTTAGGAAGAAACGGGTCGATTCGGACTTCAAATGGAAAAGATATGGCTTTTGGAAGATTGAATCCAGAATGAATCCGAAAAGAATTGGAAAAGAATATTCTCAAGAATATTCTCTGATTTTCGGATTAAAAAGACTATTTTGGCTATGTACAGTACAAAGTGGGGCCCACTGGCGATGACCTAGATCACAGGGCCTGGGTCCATGGACCAGAGGAGTGATGTGTGATGAACCGGCTGGGTTGGCAGGGTGAGATGACGATGATGTGGGCGCTGATATGACGATTAAAGCAGAGATGGCACTGGTTGACAGTTAAAAGAAAATCCGACGGCACAACAACTTAGGTGGCAGGGTTAGCGACTCCGGGGTGGCGCGACATGGTGAAGACGATGACGACGATAGTGCCACGGCGCTGCACGGGATGAGGAAGGAGGAGGCGGCTCCGGTGAGGAGATGCCGATGGAGGAGTCCTCGACCGGAGCTTACCGGCGGTAGTGAAGAACATAGACGACAACGACGTTCGGCTGTGGGTGGGGACTGGCGGTCCTCGGCGATGCGGCAACACGCATCACCGATGATAGCGATGGACGACGGCAGGCAATGACGCCGGGTGGTGGAGGTCGACGGTGCATGACAGATGGGGTGCGACAGCGACGGTGAAACTGATGGCGCCACGGCGCGGCAAACCAGCGATGACGATTCGTTGGCGAGCCGATACTGACGAGGGACGGGTGACACGGCAGGCTATGGAAAGAAACAGGGCACTGGGAACATAGAAAAGATGGGAGTGGCCTAGAGCTCACCAGCGGGCGCAGGCGAATGCGACGACGACGGCCCGGCGACGATGGCGCTGGACAGCGGCGGCGGGTTTGCAGGCGACGGCGCTGGAAGCCGGGCGGCGGCACGGTGCACAGGGGAGGAGCAGGCTGAGGCAGCAGATGGGGGAAGACAGAGGGCGGCATGGTAGGGTGCTCACCGGCGACGGCTTGCAGGGGCAGAGGCGGCGACGTTGGTGGCGTCCTCTGGTGGGGATAGATGACGAAGACGGCAACGCCGAAAGGATGAAGCGGCGTCCGACGGTAACAGAGCGGCGACCGGCCGGTGACGATGGTTTGACGATGACGAAGCCGAGTTGCCGAGCAGAGGGAGGAGGTGTGGTTTGGAGGCTCACCGGCAGCGTCTTCCGGAGTCGGCGGCGCTAGGAGCGGAAAGGGCAGCGGCTCCGGCGGAAGCAGCAGAGGCAGGGCGCTGGCGCGGCGGCAGGTGTAGACGGCGGCGGTGGCTTCCGAACCAGCGGCGCACGGGAGAGAGCGGCGCTGGGCGGCGGTAGATGGAGACAGCAGGGCGGCGCGACGGGGTGGCGGCGGCGGCCTGGCGGCGTGGAGAGGAGCAGAGCCGGCTAGGGCACAGGGGAAGGCGGCTGGCTTTATGTATGGGGCGACTTGGCGGCGGATTCGGCGGCGGCCGTTGCGGGGAGGAGGCGCAGGCGCTGGCCTGGACCGGCGGCTGGCTTGGGCCGAGGTCGGGCGCAGGCTGAGGGGAGGCGCGGCGCCGGGGCGCAGGCTGGGCCGAGGAGAGGGCGCGGGCACGAGCGAGCGAGAGGGCACGGGCACGGGCACGGCAAGGGAGAGGGCACGGGCACGGGCACGGCAAGGGAGAGGGCACGGGCACGGACAGGGAGTCCCGGGGCGCGGCGGCCTGGGCCGGGAGCGGCGGCGGTAGGCCGAGCACAGGCCGGGCCTGGAGGAGCTCGGCCGAGGAGGGGCTCGGCCCGGGCGGCTTGGGGTTGGACACAGAGAGAGACAAAGGAAGGAGACGAGAAGAAAGAGGAGGCCAGGAGAAGAAGGTAAACAGGGAAAAGGGATAAAGGATGAAGGGAAAATAAAAGAGGAAAGGGAAAAAGGAGAGGGATTTTGTGAACTATTTTTAGAACTTAGGATTAACGAGACATTTTCGGAATCGAAATATTTATTTAGAATAGAGGAGACCAAGGGGTTTTAGGATGAAATGACTATTGTGAATATTGAGGGTATATACATTCATACATAGGTATAAATATATATATTGGGAATCGAACAGTATTTGGAAGTAAATAGAAAAAGAATATATGTAGTGGGGATCCGGGAGACGGAATATATTGTGGGATTCGGAGAACACTTGGAGGAGATTAGGAAACGGAATATACTCTGAGAGGTTCGGGAAACAAAGGGTATTTTATCAGGGAGTATTTGGGGAAACCGGATCTCGGAATAATTCGGGAATCCGATAAAATTGGAAAGTATTTTGCAGAGATCAATAGTTCGGATTATTCGAGCATAATTGAACTTCCCAAGATATGTGGATATTTTGGAGATGCGGGAAATTATAATATTTTCCCGGGAACTGGAAAATGGAATATTCCGAATAAAATATTTTGGGATTAGGGAATTGGCAAGGGTGTTTTATTGGGAATGGAATTTGGAGAAATCTCAGACGATTGGAGATTTGGATTCATTTTGACAAAAAAGGAGTTTAAGGGAATATCTGGGATTTATCTCAAAGGGACGTATAGATATTTCGAATACAAAGGTTCTCGAATTAGGAGTCGAAAAGAGTTCTAGAGTTTCAAAAATGAATAAATCCGGTAACTCCGAATTTAGGTTTTTGAGGTGACTTTAGGGTTCTGGGAACGACACAAAACCCTAGAGGAAAAGGAGTCAGAGTTCACGATGAATGGGGAGACTTCAAAGGACTGAATCAGAAACGACCCGAACAGGAGGAAAGGAAAAGGAATTTATTTATATTTATTTCCTTACTTTAGTGATCTTTATAGCATTAAAATTAATTCTGTAGCTCTGAAAAATCCAAGAAAATTTCAAAGAGTTTATTAAATCACGGGGAATTTACCAGAAGTAAATACCACCACGAAACACGAAGAATTTAATATTGTAAATACTCAAATGCTTAAAATACTCCGACAAAACCCCGGAATATAAAAGCATCCAAGTATTTATTTAAGGATTTAAACTTGGGATTTTTAATATTGGAAATTTCAAAATTTTATTCAAACTCTTTTCTCAAACAAAGATTTTCTAGTGTATTCTTGTATTTCCATTTACCCACGATAATTTTTAATTAAGACGATTTTCAGGGCGTTACACGGGCCGGCGGCCACGAACACACCTGGTAAGCCGGTAGCCAGCCCGGTCACGGAGACTGAGGTGGTCCTGACTGCAGGGTCGCTGCCGCCACCTGACCAAGAGGCGGCTGCTGAGGTTGAGGCCCCAGCCCTTGAAGCGTCGCCCGTTGCGGAGGCCATGGCCGGAGCCCCTGAGCTGGTCCCCGAGGTCACGAGGGACGGCGGTGCTGAGGCCGGGACCTCATCACTGTTGTGGTCGTCGTCGTCGTCGCTGCCGCCGCCGGAGATCCCACACCTGCCTCGGATTGAAGCTCCTCCACGCATGATGCCCCGGACATTCATGTGGATGGCTCCTGACGGGACAGTGAAGAGCTTCAGGCTTGACGAAGTCGTCGCGAGGAGAGAGCGTGAAAGCTTGCTTCGCGCCGCTATCAGCGGGTCCAAGGGAGCTGCGGTAGGATTCTTGTGGTAGAGTCTTGGCGATTTTCTTGTTTTGATGTCTGACTCCGTCCTTGATTTGTCTCTTATCCTGAGCAGAAGCTTGTCGACCGCAATGAGGCGATGACGGAAATCTTGGTCGAGGTGGCTCCCCACCTCGCTGAATTGGAGTAGCTCCAAGCATTGAAGGCCGAGATGGAGGAGCGTCATGCGGGGAGGGAGGCCTGGCTGAAGAGTGGCGTCGATCAGCTCAGGGCGGAGACATGGGCCCTAGCCGGGAAGATCAGAGGTAAGATCCCCGAATATATCTTCCCGACCGAACCGTTGATGTATTCATCCAGCTGCGTTATTCCCAACTGCCCAGTTATGTCATGACTGCACGGTTGAGCTCTTGGCTAATCTGTGGTGCAGCCCTCGAAGCAGAGTTGAAGACCCGAACAGAGAGGGAATCGCAGCTGAAGGAGGCCGAAGAAGCCATGCCGAGCTTGAGAAAGTCAAGGCCGACCTGACAAAGGCCAACACCGAGCTTGACCGTGAGAAGGCCGAGTTGAAGGAGGCTGTCGTCAAGCTCGGTAAGGAAAAAGCTGAACTGGAGAAGACCGTGGCCGGGTGGGAGACCGACTACGAAAGTAAATTCACAACCTAACTGTGATCTTAGCCAATCCATTAGTTGTTCCGTCTGTAACCGAATCTGACAAGTTTACTTGCCGACGGACCTGGGCAGACATGAGAGTCAATGTCCAGGCCTAGTATCGGTTCTACACAGAGGAGATAAGAGTGATCAGGGAGTCACGGGAGGCCCTCGTCGGGTCCGTGAAAGGGCTCCTTGACCTCATAGATCCCCGCCCTGTGGGGACCAGTTGCAGCAGAATCCCGCAGATAGAGTCGCGTCTCGAGGATGCACCGAGTGCCTTGAAAAAGTACTCGGATGAGCATGTTGTCGCCGGTGTGGCCCAAACCCTGGCGATGACCAAGTCCATCTACCCAAGGGCAGATATTGAAGCCATCGGGGAGGGGTTTGCCGAAGAGACGACTCCTGAGGAAGCACTGGAGCTGATTGCCCGGGCGAAGCCGACTGCTGAAATAATTACCCGAGACCTGGGTCTGTAAGGGCAACATGTTATGTAGTCGGTATATATATATACTTTGGTAAACAAGCATGTGTAAATATGTGTGCAGTGCCGCCAAGCTTATTACTTAGTTGTCATTAGCTTTACTTGACCGTGTGGTATGCACTGAGTTAGTCTGTCAGAACTTAATAAAAACGTTCAAAGCAACAAGCTGTACTCGGGCAAACGTGACAGTCGTAGTAAGGCTTCATAACCAAAGTAAAATAAGCTCGTATGTTATTGACAGAACACAAATATACATGCAGCCCCCGACTCACTACTCGGTTGATACAAGCGGCGTAGTGAGTCAGAAGAACTGTACACATGAAAATTATAGAACTCAGGTATAGAAAGGACGTAGCTGTTCTATGTTCCATGAGTTGCTGATGAGAACGCCGTCTTCGGTCTTCAGTCGGTAGGCGCCTGGCCATGTGACCTCGGCTATAATGAACGGCCCTTCCCAGATTGAGGATAATTTATGCTTGTCTTTGGTGGTTTGTATTTTCCTTAAAATGAGATCCCCGACCAAAAAGGCGCGGCCACAGACATTGCGATTGTGGTAGCGACGTAGGCCTTGAAGATACCTTGCCGACTGGATTGTTGCGGTGTCTCTTGCTTCTTCCAGCTGATCTAACTCGACCAGTTGGGTATTGTTGGAGTCATCTTCTGAATAAGCCCGGACTCGCGGAGAGCCGAACTATAACTCTGTCGGTAGCATAGCCTCGGCACCGTAGACCAGGAAGAAAGGGGATTGCCCTGTTGCCCGACTAACCGTGGTTCTGAGAGACCAGAGAACGGATGGGAGTTCTTATACCCACCGGCCTGCATATGGTTGTAGTCGGTCGAATATCCTGGCCTTGATGCCTTGTAAGACCATACCGTTGGCTCATTTGACCTGCCTGTTGCTCCGCGGGTGTGCCACAGATGCGTAGCAGATCTTGATGCCGAAATCGTCGCAGAAGTCTTGGAATACGCCGGCCGTGAACTGAGAACCGTTGTCGGTGATGATGCGGTTAGGGACCCCGAACCGGTATAGTATACTCATGATGAAGTCCTTTGCTCGTGCCGCTGTAATTGTTGCAACGGGTTTAGCCTCAATCTACTTGGTGAATTTATCCACCGCGACGAATAAATGTGTGAACCCTCCTGGCGCTTTCTTGAAAGGCCCGACCATGTCGAGCCCCCATATTGCAAATGGCCAGGAAATGGGGATAGTTTGGAGTTCCTGGGCTAGGAGATTTGTTTGTCTCGCGTAGAACTGGCAACCCTCGCACTTGCGAACAATGTCTTTGGTGTCTGTTACTGCTGTGGGCCAGAAAAATCCCTGCCGGTAAGCCTTTCCGACTAATGTCCTAGATGCGGCGTGGTTGCCACATATGCCGGAGTGAATCGAATGCAGAATCTGCTTGCCCTCCTCGGTGGTGACACAGCGCATGAGGACACCGGATGCACTTCTTCGGTACAGGTCTTCTCCGACTAGTAGGAAGCTTTTGCTTCGACGCTTTATTTGCTCGGCTTGACTGCGATCTTCTGGGAGTTCATCGTCTAGGAGAAATTTGACAACAAGAGTCCTCTAGTCTTGACATATGTGCAGCACCTCATCTGTGGCCGGGGTAGGCTCGCCTCCCGACTGCTCCGGTGCAGGTTTCTTCTTGACTGATGGCTCCATAAGTTGCTCGACAAAGATTCCAGTCGGAACTGCTTCTCGCTTGGATCCCATGTTTGCTAGCTCGTCTGCCGCGTCATTCTATTGACGCTGGACATGTGTGATTTCCAGCCCGTCGAACTTGTTTTCTAGCTTGCGGACCTCCTGACAGTATGCCGCCAGGGTATCGTTGAGACAGGTCCAGTCTTTCATGACTTGGTTTACCATGAGTTGAGAATCCCCGTGCACAACCAGTCGACGTATGCTGAGTGATATAGCGATGCGGAGCCCGTGAACAAGTGCCTCGTACTCGGCGACGTTGTGGGAAGCCGGGAAGTGGATTTGTAGAACGTACTTCAGTTTTTCATCGATAGGGGAGGTCAATATGACTCCAGACCCGGCGCCGCCGATCCATAGAGAACCGTCGAAGTACATTGTCCAGTACTCTAGCTTTGCTGTTGGTGTTGGCAGTTGAACTTCCGTCCACTCGGCCACGAAGTCGGCTAGAGCTTGAGATTTAATTGCTGTCCGTGGCTGAAAGGTGATGTCAAACGCCATTAACTCGAGTGCCCATTTAGCGATTCGGCCGGTGGCCTCGTGATTATGAAGGACATCCCCAAGTGGAAACGCTGTGACCACCGTGACTTGGTGTGCTTGAAAATAATGCACCAGCTTCCGGACTGTGATGAGTAGGCCGTATAGCAGCTTCTGGACCTACGGATATCTCGTCTTCGAGTCGGCAAGGACCTCGCTGACGAAGTAGACTGGCCATTGTATTTTTTGAATATGACCCTGTTCAGATCACTCAACCACCAGCACCGTGCTGACTACCTGTGTTGTTGCTGCCAGATATAGCATTAGCGGTTCCTAGGGCAGAGGTGACGCCAACACGGGGGGTGATGTGAGGAATTGTTTGAAGTCTTCGAAGGATTATTGGGCTTCCGGAGTCGATTGAAAATTGTCTACCTTTTTGAGTAGCTTGAAGAAGGGCATGCCCCGCTCGCCCAGTCAGGAAATAAACCGGCTGAGTGCCATGCAGCCTGTCAGCTTCTGGACGTCTTTGAGGTTAGTCGGGGGCGCCATATTCCTGATGGCGTTGACTTTCTCCGTGTTGGCCTCGATGCCGCGATGCGAGACGATGAAGCCGAGTAACTTTTCGGATGGCACACCGAAGGTGCATTTTTCTGGGTTCAACTTCATCTTGAATCTTCAAAGGTTTTGGAAGGTTTCTTCCAAGTCAGCGATGAGGTCTTCTTTGGACCCTGTCTTGATCACCACATCATCGATGTAGGCTTCCACGTTGCACCAGATCTGAGTGTGCAGACACCGCTGAATAGCCTGTTGATAGGTTGCGCCCGTGTTCTTCAGACCGAACAGCATTGTGATATAGCAATACACTCCAAACGGCGTGATGAAAGATGTCTTCAAGCAGTCTTCCTCCCTCAGGCTGATTTGATGGTATCCCGAGTAGCAGTCGAGAAAGCTGAGTAGGTCGCACCTAGCCGTCGAGTCAACCACCTAATCTATCCTGGGAAGACCAAATGGGTCCTTGGGGCACGCCTTGTTGAGATCGGTGTAATCGACGCACATTCGCCATTTACTATTTTTCTTCTGGACCAGAACTGGGTTTGCCAGCTAGTCCAGGTGGTAGACCTCCTTGATGATCCCGGCTGCGAGGAGCTTGGTAATTTCCTCTCGAATAGCATCTTTGCAGTCTTGAGCGAAGCGCCGCAGCCGTTGCTTGACTGGCTTGGCATCTGTCTCCACGTTTAGGGCGTGCTCGATCACCTCCCTTGGTACGCCTGGCATGTCAGACGGTTTCCACGTGAAGATATCCTTGTTGGCTTGGAGGAAGGTGACGAGCGCGTCTTCCTATTTGGGGTCGAGTCCGGTCCCGACTAGAGCAGTCTTGGATGGGTCAGAAGGGTCCAGGGGGATCTTCTTCGTGTCAGAGTCCACTGAAATTCCCTACTTCGCTGCTTTTTTCGCCAGAACTTGATCTTGCTCGACTTCTGTTGTGACAGCTTGCCGAATGCTATCGCGCCCGACTGCCGCTTGTTGTGATTAAGCCAGTTCGTAGCTCTCCTTGTCGCAGGTGAAGGCTTGCTTGATGTCGCTGCAGAGGGAGAGGACTCCTGCTGGCCCAGGCATCTTCAGCACCATGTATGTATAGTGCGGTATCGCCATAAATTTGGCGAGTGCCGGTCGTCCGAGTATCGCGCGGTACGCGGTCTCGGAGTCAGCGACCTCGAAGCAAACGTTTTCCGTGCGGAAATTATCCCGTGTGCCGAAGGTTACCGGTAAGGTTATCTGCCCGAGTGGAGTTGATGACAGGCTGGGTGTCGATGCTTTGCACCGGCAATAAAACTGTGGGGCTACTCGGCGAAGGTGAATTCGGTGGACTGCAGAGGAAGACAGGAGAATTATACTGGTTCAGGCCCTCAAGGTGAGGTAATACCCTACGTCCAGTTGAGGTGTTATTCCTCTGAGGTGTATGGCGATCAATGATCTGGTTGTTCTTGTTGTGCTTGCCCTGAGGGGTGCCCTTCCTCCCTTTATATAATAGGGGACAGGGGTACATGAGAAGGATCCCAGTCGGATATGATCAAGGTATTTCCTTCTTAGAGATAGAGTCCTATCCGACTAAGACTATGTTTCCTTATTATACAAGGTACAGCCTGCCGGGTGCTATCTTATCTCTAATTACATGGTTCGGCCCATCCTCTATCCGAGTGGCCCATGTACTAGTAATGAGGTACCCGGGGCCCATGGCCTCCACAGTAGCCCCTGAGACCTTCATAGTTGAGTCACAGCTGATGCCGAGTGCTCGTCCTCCACAGTGAAGGTTGCCCGAGTGCAGTGCCCCCGAGTACTCTTTGTCTGAGTAAGTCTTCTTCCGAGTCCTGCTTCATGTCAGCTGGCAGCGAGGCTATGAAGGGCTTCACGTAGATATATGAATAGTGTGCACCGAATAGGCGCACCTATTAGGTGTAGCCCCCGACTTTGTACTTAATTGTGAAGACAATTAAACATAAAGTCAAAGATCTTTAACCTGGAAGTCTTTCCCGAGTAGATTATTACTGGTATTTGCGACTCTTCGGTATCATGTCAACCGGAATAAACTTTATAGTCTTGCCGAGTAGGAGACTACTCGTATGTAGGACTCTTCGACTTCATGTCAGTCGGAATATGTGTTTGTAGTCTTGCCGAGTAGAATGCTACCCGTATATGGGACTCCTCAGCGTCATGTCAGCTGGAAAAAGGGGTTTATAGTCTTTTTCGAGTGGCATCCCACTCGGAAGTTAGACTCCTCCGCGTCAAGTCAGCAGGAAAAAATATTTATAGTCTCTCCCGAGTAGTGCACTACTCGAAAGTTAGACTCTTCCGCATCATGTCAGCGGGTAAAATGTTGCTCATAGCAATTGATGGCCACGCATGTAGGCCGAGTACCACTTTATGAAAATAATCCATAACGTGGTTAGGTGTACTCGAGAGAGATACCTGCATCTCTAATTGTAATGAAGACCAGCTTGTGATCCTTGTCAGGATATATCCTCGAGACCTGGTAGATAAAAACAGACACCCAAACATATATATTTAGCAATAAGGCTTCCAAGAAGCATATCTGTTTACCTCATCGGCTCCTGTTAGTAGCACCAGCACTATAATTTCAACTCAGCTTGCAAGCAGCCCACATGGAGCATGCTACTGTAGGAACTCATATCATGGTGGCCCAGTGCTGACTGTGTAGGCCCAGGCCCATCTAGTCGGCATCGGCTCTATAAAAAACGGGGAGAGAGAAAAAGATTCCTTCATCTTCCCCAAATCGGCCAACCGCTTTGTCTTCCACCTTCGCACCCCAACTTTTCGCTGCCTGCTCGGCTAGGGTTAGCTAGCGCCATTCCCCACCCGATTCCAATCCTCTTCGCTTGTTCCAAACCCCCGATTCGCTTTCCCCCAAATCTCATTGCTTCCGGTCATGCCGAGGGCTTCGGATCTCGCGGGTGCGCCGGGGAGTTCTTGGCCGATTTCGGACTGCGGCTCGGTGAAGCTGAAGCAGCTGGAAAGCTAGCTGAAGTTGCCCAGCCAAGAAGTGATTCGCTGGCGGTCGGCCAGGGATGAGTCGAGCCCAAATCCCCGACATAGAGAAACGGTAGTTTTCGCCTCCTTTTTTGATGGAGGCTTGTGCCTTCTGTCTTCTAATTTCTTCCGCCGCATCCTTGATTTCTACGGGCTGGAGTTAGTGCATTTGAACCTAAACTCAATCCTTCAGATCTCTATTTTTGTCACTCTGTGTGAGTGCTATTTGGGTGTGGAACCCCATTTCCTCTTCTTCAGGCATCTGTTCCACGTTAAGCCTCAGCCCTCCAAATCTAACATCAGTGTAATCGGGGGGGCTGGTCTTCAATTGAGGGGTGATAGGAAAAAGTTGTATCTTGATCTTCCCTTGAAATCCTCCTTGAAAGGCTGGCACAAGGAATGGTTCTATTGCGCAAATCTAGCACCCTCCTTGCGGCCATTTACCAGCTTGCCGCCGGTGTTTTCGCCGAATTGGTCGGCGGACTCGACCTATGAGGAGATGGGTCAAGTGCACCTGCTGCTGGCGAAGCTGGATAATTTCAAGAAGGCCGGCCTGACTGGTCCCGGGGTAGCCAGGCGGTTCCTGACCTGGCGCTTCCAGCCCCTGAAGTTGAGGAGCGTGTTCGGCTGGGACTATCAGGGAAAAAATGACCCTAACCGAGTTAGTCGGGAGTCGGCCGACGAGCGGAAGGTAACGGAGACCTTGTTCGGATACTTCTCTAGCGGGGTAATTGAAACCGAAGACAAGAAGAGACGCATTGCGTCTTTCAGGCACAACCGGCCCCGGACCGAGGTAACATCCGTCTTCCCTTCGTAGCATATGCCTGCGGGCTCAAATATCTGAGTTTCCGGTAGCATATGATGTATCTTGTCAATTTTCTTGTAGTGGTGCGTGGAGTTTGATGAAGACCCCCATCCATTGTCGGCCATCGCGTCGAAGAAGAGGCCGAGGAGTCCCTCTGCTGCCCAACCCGACTCCAAGGGAGTGGGGAAGAAGCCGATTTTATATCGGGGCGAGGGGGCCATGACGGCGCGCGCCGTGAGCGGAAGCTTGAAAATAAAGGACGTCGTCGCCGCGACGCCCAAGTGGTCAAGTACCAGGTTGAGACCTGCGGTTTGAGCCCGACGTTGTCGAGCCCGGCCGTGGCGCCACCGAGGGGTCGACTAGAGCAGACGCCGCCAGGGGCGGAGGCGCCCGAGCCGACCATACCAGAGTCGGGGCCGACTCGGGTTGATGCGCCACCGCCGACTGTGATGCCGACCAAGCCAACTGTCGGAGCTAGCGCTCTGCCGGGGAGCAGATCACCCGGCAACAAGCTGAAGTTCTCCAAGAGGTGCGCTGCTCCGAGTCTTCTAAAGTCTTTGTGTGTTGAAGCAATGTCTTGATGTCTTGTTTCGCCATGCAGGAAGCGAGCCGATATCGATATCAAGGAGATCAATCTGACCGCTCCTCTTGAAAGACTCGCCCCGGCCGAGCCGGCGGCCGCGAACACACCTGCTGAGCCGAAGGCCAACCTAGTCGCAGAGACCGAGGTGGTCCCGACTGCAGGGCCGCCGCCGCCACCCAACCGAGGGGCGGCCACTGAGGTCAAGGCCTCAGCCCCTGAGGCGTCGCCTGTTGCAGAAGTCATTGTTGGAGCCCCTGAGCCAATCCCTGAGGCCGCGGGGGACGGCGGTGTGGAGGCTGGGGCCCCATCGCCATCGTGGTCATCGTCGTCGTCGTCGCTGCCGCCGCCGCCAGATATCCCACATCTGCCTCGGATCGAAGCTCCTCCGCGTGTGATGCCCCGGACCTTTACATGGACAACTCGCGACGGTATTGCGAAAAGCTTCAGGCTCGATGAAGTCCTCGCGAGGAGGGAGGGCGAAGGCTTGCTTCGCGCCGCTATCAGCGGGTCCAAGGGGGTCGCGGTATGACTCTTGTGGGAGAGCCTCGGCAATCTTCTTGTTTTGATGTCTGACTCCGCCCTTGATCCATCTTTTATCCTAAGCAGAAGCTTGTCGACCGCAATGAGGCGATGACGGAAATCTTGGTCAAGGTAACCCCCACCTCACAGAACTGGAGCAGCTCCGGGCGTTGAAGGCCGAGATGGAGGCGCGTCATGCGGGGAGGGAGGCCTGGTTGAAGAGTGGCGCCGATTAGCTCAGGGCGGAGACTTGGGCCCTAGCCGGAAAGATCAGAGGTAAAATCCTCGAGTATATCTTCCCGACCGAACCGTTGATGTATTCACCCAGCTGCGTTGTTCCCGACTGCCCAGTTGTGTCATGACTGCACGGTTGAGCTCTTGGCTAATCTATGGTGCAGACCTCGAAGCGGAGTTAAAGACCCGAACAGAGAGGGAATCGCAGCTGAAAGAGGCCGAAGAAGCCAGGGCCGAGCTCGAGAAGGTCAAGGCCGACCTGACAAAGGCCAACACCGAGCTTGACCAGGAGAAGTCCGAGTTGAAGGAGGCCGTCGTCAAGCTCAGTAAGGAGAAGGCTGAACTAGAGAAGACCGTGGCCGGGTGGGAGGCTGACTACGAAAGTAAGTCCTCAACCTGACTGTGATCTTAGCCAATCCATTAGTTATTCTGTGTGTAGCTGAATCTGACAAGTTTACTTGCCGGCGGGCTTGGGCAGACATGAGAGCCAACGTCCAGGCCCAGCATCGGTTCTACACAGAGGAGATAAGAGTGATCAGGGAGTCACGGGAGGCCCTCGTCGGGTCCGTGAAAGGGCTCCTTGACCTCATAGATCCCCGCATATGTGCAGTCTTGACATATGTGCAGCACCTCATTTGTGGTCGGGGTAGGCTCGCCTCCCGACTGCTCTGGTGCCGGTTTCTTCTTGACTGATGGCTCCATAAGTTGCTCGACAAAGATTCCAGTTGGAACTGCTTCTCGCTTGGATCCCATGTTTGCCAGCTCGTCTGCGGCGTCGTTGTATTGGCGTAGCACAAGTGTGATTTCCAGCCCGTCGAACTTGTTTTCCAGCTTGCGGACCTCCTAGCAGTATGCCGCCATGGTGTCGTCGAGACAGGTCCAGTCTTTCATGACTTGGTTTACCACGAGTTGAGAATCCCCGCGCACAACCAGTCGACGTATGCCGAGTGATATAGCGATGCAGAGCCCGTGAACAAGTGCCTCGTACTCGGCGACATTGTGGGAAGCCGGGAAGTGGATTAGTAGAACGTACTTCAGTTTTTTGCCAGTGGGGGATGTCAATATGACTCTGGCCCCGGCGCCTCCGATCCGTAGGGAACCGTCGAAGTACATTGTCCAGTACTCTAGCTTTGCTGTTGGTGTAGGCAGTTGGACTTCTGTCCACTCGGCCACAAAGTCGGCTAGAGCTTGAGACTTAATTGCTGTCCGTGGCTGAAAGGTGATGTCGAACGCCATCAGCTCGAGTGCCCATTTAGCGATTCGGCCGGTGGCCTCGCGATTATAAAGGACATCCCCGAGTGGAAATGATGTGACCATCATGACTTGGTGTGCTTGGAAATAATGCACCAGCTTCCGGACTGTGATGAGTAGGCCATATAGCAGCTTCTGGACCTGCGGATATCTCGTTTTGGAGTCGGCAAGGACCTCGCTGACGAAGTAGACTGACCGTTGTATTTTTTGAATATGACCCTGTTCGGATCGCTCAACCACCAGCACCGTGCTGACTACCTGTGTTGTTGCCGCCAGATATAGCATTAGCGGTTCCTGGGGCAGAGGTGACGCCAACACGGGGGGTGATGTGAGGAATTCCTTGAAGTTGTCGAAGGCTCGCTGGGCTTCCGGAGTCCATTGGAAATTGTCAGCCTTTTTGAGTAGCTTGAAGAAGGGCATGCCCCGTTCGCCCAGTCGGGAGATAAACCGGCTGAGTGCTGCCATGCAGCCTGTCAGCTTCTGGACGTCTTTGAGGTTAGTCGGGGGTGCCATGTGCCTGATGGCGTTCACTTTCTCCGGGTTGGGCTCGATGCCGCGGTGCGAGACGATGAAGCCGAGTAACTTTCCGGATGGCACACCGAAGGCGCATTTTTCCGGGTTCAACTTTATCTTGAATCTTCGAAGGTTTTGGAAGGTTTCTTCCAAGTCTGCGATGAGGTCTTTTTCGGACTTGGTTTTGATCACCACATCGTCGACGTAGGCTTCCATGTTGCGCCCGATCTGAGTGTGCAGACACCGCTGAATAGCCCTTTGATAGGTTGCGCCCGCGTTCTTCAGACCGAACGGCATTGTGATATAGCAATACGCTCCAAACGGTGTGATGAAAGACGTCTTCAAGCACTCTTCTTCCCTTAGGCTGATTTGATGATATCCCGAGTAACAGTCGAGATAGCTGAGTAGGTCGCACCCTGCCGTGGAATCAACCACCTGATCTATCCGGGGAAGACCAAATGGATCCTTGGAGCACGCTTTGTTGAGATCGGTGTAGTCGACGCACATGCGCCATTTACCTTTTTCTTCCGGACCAGAACTGGGTTTGCCAGCCAGTCCGGGTGGTAGACCTCCTTGATGAACCCGGCTGCAAGGAGCTTGATAATTTCCTCCCGGATAGCATCTTTGCGGTCTTGAGCGAAGCGCCGCAGCCATTGCTTGACTAGCTTGGTGTCTGTCTTCACGTTTAGGGCGTGCTCGATCACCTCCCTTGGTACGCCTGGCATGTCGGACGGTTTCCATGTGAAGATATCTTTGTGGGCTTGGAGGAAGGTGACGAGCGCATCTTCCTATTTAGGGTCGAGTCCGGTCCCGACTAGAGCAGTCTTGGAGGGGTCGGAAGGGTCCTGTGGATGTTTTACATCGGCAATAAATATATGGGGCTACTCGGTGGATGGAAACTCGGTGGATTGCAAAGGAACACAGGAAGATTTTATACTGGTTCAGGCCCTCGATGTGAGGTAATACCCTACGTCCAGTTTATATGTATTCCTTTGAGGAATTATGGTGGCGATTCTGATGAACCGTATGGCCGTGAGCTTATGAGTGCTCTTCTGCCCTCATGGGGCGCCCTGCCTCCCCTTATATACTGGGGGACAGGGTTACAAGGTAGGAGTCCCCATCGGATTACGACTAGGAGATCTCCCCTTAGAGATATAACGCACCCGACTAGGACTGTATATTCCTTTCTATACAAGGCGAAGTCTGCTGAATCTAGCTATATCTCTAATTACAAGGCTAGGCCCATCCTCTATCCGAGTGGCCCATATGCTTGTCATGAGGTACCCGGGGCCCATGGCTCCCACAGTAGCCCCCGAGACCTTCATAGTTCAGTCACAGCTGATGCCGAGTGCTCATCCTCCATGGTGAAGTATTCCTGAGTGCATTGCTCCCGAATACTCTTTGTCCGAGTGCTTCTTCTCCCAAGTCCTGCTTCATGTCAGCTGGCAGCGAGGCTATGAATGGCTCCATGTAGATGTAGGAGTAGTGTGCGCCGAATAGGCGCACCTATTAGGTGTAGCCCCCGACTTTGTGCTTAATTGTGAAGACAATTAAACATAAAGTCAAAGATCTTTAACCTTGTAGTCTTTCCCGAGTAGTATACTACTGGTATATGAGACTCTTCGGTATCGTGTCAACCGGAATATAATTTATAGTCTTGCCGAGTAGGGAACTACTCGTATGTAGGACTCTTCGACTTCATGTCAGTCGGAATGTGTGTTTGTAGTCTTGCCGAGTAGGATGCTACTCGTATATGGGACTCTTCAGCGTCATGTCAGCTGGAAAGGGGGTGTTTATAGTCTTTCCCGAGTAGTATACTACTCGAAAATCAGACTCGTCGGCATCATGTTAGCCGGGATGATTATTCATAGTCTTTCCCAAGTAATATATTACTCGAAAATTAGACTCGTCAGCTTCATGTCAGCTGGAAAAGGTGTTTATAGTCTTTCCCGAGTGGCATCCCTTTCGGAAGTTAGACTCTTCAGCTCGTCAGCTGGAAGAATGTTTATAGTCTTTCCCGAGTAGTATACTACTCGAAAGTTAGACTCCTCCGCATCATGTCAGCGGGAATGAGAAATTTATAGTCTCTCCCGAGCAGTGCACTACTCGAAAGTTAGACTCTTCCACATCATGTCAGCGGGAATAATGTTGCTCATGGCAACTGATGGCCACGCATGTAGGCCGAGTACCACTTTATGAAAATAAATCCATGGCGTGGTCAGGTGTACCCGAGAAAGATACCTGCATCCCCAATTTTAATGAAGACCAGCTTGTGATCCTTGTAAGGATATATCCTCGAGACCTGGTGGATAAAACAGATACCCAAACATATATGTTTAGCAATAAGGCTCTCATGAAGCATATCTGTTTACCTCATCGGTTCCTGTTGGTAGCACCAGCGCTATAGTTTCAACTCAGCCAGCGGGCGGCCCACATGGAGCATGCTACTGTAGGAACTCATATCTTAGTGGCTGCTACCAAATAAGCCGGCCTGAGCCGACCTATCCGGCATAGCTCTATAGAAGTATCATCCATCGCATGTCAGGATGAGTTTTTTGGTGTCGATAACCGCAATCAGCCAGAGAAATCCTTATTCGCAAGCCTTTCCGACTTACGTTCTGGATGCAACCTGGTTGCCACATAAGCCTGAGTGGGTATAATGCGGGATCTGCTTGCCCTCCTTAGGTGTGACGCAGTGCATGAGAACTCCGGATGCACTTTGACGATGTAAGTCTTCTCTGACTTGGGTAAAGCCGAACAAGGTACCCGAACCTTGCATTAGCAGAGGGTTCGGCTGGTGACCCTCATGGGGCGTACCCAACCTGACAGAGCTGTGACCAAATAAGGTACCCGAACCTAGCATTAGTGTAGGATTCGGCTGGCAACCCTCATGGGGCGTACCCTACTTAGCCGAGTAGTACACAGCCCCGACTGGCGCCGGAGGTCGATTATTAGCTCGCATGGAGCGTAGCCAGGGAAGATGACATCCCGACTGGTGCAAGTACTCGGTCAGTAGCCCTCATGGAGCATCCCGAGTGTATTTTGGCAGACTTGACCAGCCCCCGAGCATAGGAGATGGGCTCGCAGCCCTAAGTTCCTGTCACGCATATCCGGAGCTAGGCCTGCAATATAAAGATATCGGATGAGTAGCATCTGATGATGAAAATAATCACCCGAATAAAATGTATTTTACAATATATGTAAATACGAGTTCTTCCTCTTTTTGATATTAATTTCCCCAAGTAGTTGACCCCTTACGTTTAAACACTCTGCCCGACTAGTCATAGCCCCCTAGCGTCGGGAGTTGGCTCATGGCTCTTTCCCAGACACGCGTTTTGGGTGACTTGAGTTCGTCTTTCATGGAGCAAAGTTTCACGGATCAGGATTTATGCTACTCGAGTACTTTTGCAATCATTTAAGAGCAAAAACAGAGAAGAGTGCAGCTTGTGCACCTATTAGGTGTAAGCGGCAGCGGCATTGGTAAAGCCGAGTGAAGAAATATTTATCAGGAAGCGACTTAGCTGTTCGGTATTTCGGAGTGGGGATGCCATCCTTGCGTTTGAGCTTGTGAGCCCCCGAGCATGTCACTTGTTGTTCTGATAATCTTCAGTTGTAGGAAGTCGAAGACGATTGTGACCGACTGCCACAATGAAGCCATCCGACTTGCGTTTGCGATTCCCAGCTTTAGTCGGGACCGCATCGTCGGTGCCCTCCCGCTTCTTCTGTCAGGATGCCTTTTTGTCTTCAAGGGCCTCAGCAACAGCGTGGGCTGAGTCGGCGTATTTGTTCACCATGTCGAATAAAGCCTTGACAGAGTTGGGAGGCTTCCGTGTGAATTTGTCGATGAATGAGGTGTCTTTGACTCCTTTTCGAAAGGCGGCGATGACGACCTCATCCTTGACATTAGGGATTGAGTTCTTCTTCTCAGAAAACCTCTTAATGAAGTCACGAAGAGACTCGTTCTTCCTTTGATGCAACTGATATAAGTCGTACTTGGAAGATGGCCTCTCGTATGTCCCCTGGAAGTTGGCGATGAAGCGTTCCCGGAGTTCTCCCCAGGAGCTGATTGATTGCTTGGGAAGTCCTATTAGCCATGTCCTCGCCGAGTCGGCTAAAGCGACCGGGAGGTAGTTAGCCATGACTTTATGATTTCCTCCAGCTGCTCAGATCGCCAGAGTGTAGACCGTGAGCCAGGACTCGAGATTGGTCTTGCCGTCGTATTCGTCGATGCCTATAGGCTTGAAACTCGACGGCCAGTCGACCTGTTGTAGCTCCTGGGTGAAGGCCGGTACTCCATCTGCATGAGGGCTCCGACTCCGAATATGGCGGCGAAACCGCTCGTGGTGGAGGCCGGAACACTCGTTCTTGTCTTCCAGTTGGCGTTGCTCGTCTTCTTCTCGTTCGCGGCGCCGAGCATTGATGTCTTGCCGAAGGTGATGCCGTGGTTGACCTCGGAGCCGCCAGTCGTCGTTGGGGTTGCCGAGTGATGTTTGGCATGACTCCGTGTGGAGCCGAATAGAACCGACCGCTCGACGTTGCTTTGAGGTGGATGAAACTGCCATTGGGGAAGTTGACCGACTGGTCGGCATGAGGGGATTGCCCGACTGTTGGTGCTGTCGACATGCAGCAATAGTATGCATGGCTTTTATCCTTGCGATTGTCGGGGTGGCCGGGTGATCAGGCCCAAGCTGGACCGCGTCCAGTAGGGTTGCGGCGGCCACGATATTCTGTTGTGGCGTGACGAAGACATCGTGGTCGCCGACTTTTGTTTGGAGGGTTTGTTGCAGAGCGGTTCGCCCAGCCCTGCGTAGGCCATCGTTGTGGGCGTGCAGGCGTCTTGCTTCTTCCTCCTGTTGTTCTCGCAGTCGGCAGGCTTCCTCATCTTGCTGTTCGCGTAGTCGGCGTGATTCCTGAGTAGGAGTAGAGCCTTTGGATGCCATGAAGATTTCTCGTGGCGGGGAGAAGCTTGCCAAACTGCTATCCGACTTAGAGTCGGAATCCGACTGGGAGTCGTAGTCCGACTGAGAGTCGTAGTCGGAATTGTTGATGGGGGTGATTATAACTCCGACCTCCCTAGATCCGATCTCGAGCAGCTCTGGGCCGTATCGGAGTCGAACTCTAGAGGATCGGGTTTGCCGCGTTGGATGTAGATTGTAGATATCCGCGGCGTCGCCGAGTCCGAACGGGAAATTGACGATCTCTTCCTTTTTTGGCCCGATCTCGGCTGGCTCAAAACCGAGTCCGAGTCGAACACCGAAAGAAAGAGTTGTCCCTGGACTTGGGCGTATGGGAGATCGCCGCAGCATGTCCTGAGAGATTGCTGCAGCATCGTGTAGGCCGACTGGCGCGGAGTCGGCTGGTTCCTCGGCCGGTTGGATCGGGTCCGTGTCGGCCAAGGTGAGATTGCCGAACATGTCGGCGACAAAGTTGAGGCTTCCAAATGAGATTGTATCTTCGGGAGAGAATTTGCCGCCGTCGACTCCGGTTGCTGGATCCATCGAGCTTGTAGATGTAGATCGCGCCGAAGCCCCTACCTGGCGCGCTAACTATCGATGTTTTACACCGGCAATAAATATATGGGGCTACTCGGCGGATGGAAACTCGGTGGATTGCAAAGGAACACAGGGAGATTTTATACTGGTTCAGGCCCTCAATGTGAGGTAATACCCTACGTCCAGTTTATATGTATTCCTTTGAGGAATTATGGTGGCGATTCTGATGAACCGTATGGCCGTGAGCTTATGAGTGCTCTTCTGCCCTCATGGGGCGCCCTGGCTCCCCTTATATACTAGGGGACAGGGTTACAAGGTAGGAGTCCCCATCGGATTACGACTAGGAGATCTCCCCTTAGAGATATAACGCACCCGACTAGGACTGTATATTCCTTTCTATACAAGGCGAAGTCTGCCGAATCTAGCTATATCTCTAATTACAAGGCTAGGCCCATCCTCTATCCGAGTGGCCCATATGCTTGTCATGAGGTACCCGGGGCCCATGGCTCCCACAGGTCCAGGGGGATCTTCTTCGTGTCCGAGTCCGCTGAAATTCCCGACTTCGCAGCTTTTTTCGCCAGAACTTGGTCTTGCTCGACTTCTGTTCTGATGGCTTGCCGAATGCTATCGCGCCCGACTGCCGCCTGTTGTGATTGAGCCATTTTGCAGCTCTCCTTGTCGCAGGTGAAGGCTTGCTTGATGTCGCTGCGGAGGGAGAGGACTCCTGCAGGCCCAGGCATCTTCAGCACCATGTATGTATAGGGCGGTATCACCATAAATTTGGCGAGTGCCGGTCGTCCGAGTATCGCGTGGTACACAGTCTCGAAGTCGGCAACCTCGAAGCAGACATTTTCTGTGCGGAAATTATCCCGCGTGCCGAAGGTTACCGGCAAAGTTATCTGCCCGAGTGGAGTTGATGACAGGCCGGGATATATCCCGTGGAAGGGCGCAGTGCTCGGCCGAAGTTCTGAACGAGGAATTTTCATCTCGTCCAAAGTCTTGGCGAACAGGATATTAAGCGCGCTGCCTCCGTCGATGAGGGTTTTCTTTAGCCTGATGTTTCTGACGACCGGGTCCAGGACGAGTGGATAGCGTCCCGGGTGGGAAACCCGATCTGGGTGATCTGCGCGATTGAAAGTGATGGCCATCTCTGACCAGCGCAGGTATTGGGGGGTGTCGGCTGTGGAGACCGTGTTGATGTCGCGTGCTGAAAGCTTCTGTTTGCGCTTGGACTCGTACGCGAGTGGCCCCTCGAAGATATGGTTGAGCTTGGCTTGAGGATCTTGGAAATCATCAGCCGGACCCAAGTCTGGCCTATCTTTGTCCTTGTTGGTGCCAGACGATGAAGTCTGCTCGGAGGCAAACTTCTTGAGCATATAGCAATCTTTGTCCGCGTGCTTTCCCTTGGGGTGAAAGGGGCATGGCCCGCTCATGACTTTCTGGTAGTCGTTGTTCCGCTGGGGCCGCGACCGACTGCGCTCCATGTTGGCCACCTCGTTGTCTAACTTCCGCTTATGGCTGCCAGACTTGTTTTGAGACGGCTCGTTGTCGGCTTTCGCCTTCTGTTCTTTCTGTCGGGGCTCCTTCTTCTTGTCGAGGGCCTCCGCGACGGCTTCGGCCGAGTCGGCGTATTTGTTGGCCATGTCGAAGAGCGCCCGGACCGTGGATGGTGGCTTCCGAGTGAATTTTGCAATAAGCGGAGCGTCTTTTACCCCTTTGCGAAAGGCGGTGATGACAGCTTCGTCTTTGACGGTTGGAATTTGGTTGCGCTTCTCGGAAAACCTTTTGATGAATTCGCGCAAAGACTCATTTTTCTTCTGGTGCAATTGATAAAGATCATGCTCCAAAGCGGGTCTGTCGTAGGTCCCCTAGAAGTTAGCGATGAACTGCTCCCTAAGTTGTCCCCAGGAACCGATCGACCGCCTTGGGAGGCCCGTCAGCCATGCCTTCGCTAAGTCGGCTAGCGCGACTGGGAGGTAGTTAGCCATGACTCTGCTGTCGCCCCCAGCAGCCCGAACTGCTAGGGTGTAAACGGTGAGCAAGGACTCGGGGTTTGTCTTGCCATCGTACTTTTCGATCCCAGTGGGCTTAAAGCCAGTCGGCCACAAGACGTCCTGTAGCTCCCGAGTGAAGGCTGGGATGCCTTCATCTTCGTGAGGGCTCCGACTCCGATCTTGGCGATGTAGTCACTCGTGGTGGATACCGAAGAGCTCGTTTTCATCTTCCAGTCAACGGCGTTCATCTTTTTCGCATTCTTCACGTCGAGCGTTTATGGTGTGACGAAGGTCTCGGCGCAGTCGCACTCGGAGGTCTTGATTGGGTTGGCGATCGTACTGGCGACGCCGCCGGCTGTCATTATTGGTATTGCCGAGCGTTGTTTGCCGGGACTCTTCGTGTTGCCGGCTGGAGCCGGCCGCCCAGCGTCGTGTTGATGCAGATGAGCCTGCCGCCGGAGAACCCGGCCGGTTGGTCGGTATAGCAGTGTCACTCGACTGCTGTTGTTGCTGACAGGCAGCAGCTGTGATCATCGCCTTGATCTTGGCGATAGTCGGAGTGGCCTGGTGATCTGGCCCGAGCTGGAGGGTGTCCAGCAGAGTTGCTATGGCCACAACGTTCTGTTGTGGTGTGACGAAGACGTCGTGGTCGCCAATTTTGGTTTGGAGGATCTGTTGCTGAGCGACTCGCCCAGCCTGTCGCAGCTCGTTATTGCGGGCTTCGCGGTTGGCCTCCTCTTGTTGTAATCGGCGCGCCTCCTCTTGTCGCTCCTCTTGTAGTCAACGTACCTCGGAAGGTGGTGTTGAAGCCATGAAGATCTCGCGGGAGAGGGTGAAGCTTGCCGAATTAAAGTCCGAGCTAGCGCTCGAACCGCTATCCGACTTGGTGTCGGACTCCAAACAGTTTATCGGAGTGAGAACGACTCCGACCTCTCAAGATCCAATCTGAAACGGGGCTTGGCCGTGTCCAAACTGAATTGCTGGAGATCGGGTCAGCTGCGCGGAATAAAGATTCGTAGCGTCGCCGGAGTTGTGCGAGAAATTGACGACCTCTCCCCTTCTCGGCCCAACTCGGGCTGGCTCAAGGCCTAGCGCAAGTCAGACGCCGAAGGAGAGGTTGTCCGATGCTCGGGATGTAAAGGACTACCGCAGTAGGTCGGGGAGGAGATCGCGACGTCCTATGAGCCGACTGGCGCAACGTTGGCTAGTTCCCCGGCTGGCAAGATTGGATCTGCCTTGGCCAAGGTGAGATTGCCGAATTGATCGGCAATGAAGCCTAAGCTCCCGAAGGTAATTGCATCTCCGGGGGAGAACTTGTTGATTGAATCCATCGAATCTTCTGATGGGGAATTCACTGGGCCCGTACCTGGCGCGCCAACTGTCGATGCTTTGCACCGGCAATAAAACTATGGGGCTACTCGGCGAAGGTGAATTTGGTGGACTGCAGAGGAAGACAGGAGAATTATACTGGTTCAGGCCCTCAAGGTGAGGTAATACCCTACGTCCAGTTGAGGTGTTATTCCTCTGAGGTGTATGGCGATCGATGATCTAGTTGTTCTTGTTGTGCTTGCCCTGAGGGGCGTCTTGCCTCCCTTTATATACTAGGGGACAGGGGTACATGATAAGGATCCCAGTCGAACACGACCAAGGGATTTCCTTCTTAGAGATAGAGTCCTATCTGACTAAGACTATGTTTCCTTATTATACAAGGTACAGCCTGCCGGGTGCTATCTTATCTCTAATTGCATGGTTCGGCCCATCCTCTATCCGAGTGGCCCATGTACTAGTAATGAGGTACCCGAGGCCCATGGCCTCCACGCCGGGAATTATCCCGTGGAAGGGCGCAGTGCTCGGCCATAGTTCTGAACGAGGAATCTTCATCTCGTCCAAAGTCTTGGCGAATAGGATATTGAGCACGCTACCTCCGTCGATGAGGGTTTTCTTTAGCCTGATGTTTCTGACGACCGGGTCCAGGATGAGTGGATAGCGACCCGGGTGGGAAGCCCGATCTGGGTGATCTGCGCGATTGAAGGAGATGGCCATCTCTGACCAGCGCAGGTATTGGGGGGTATCTGCCTCGGAGACCGTGTTGATGTCGCGCGCTGAAAGCTTTTGTTTGCGCTTGGACTCGTACGCGAGTGGCCCCCCGAAGATGTGGTTGAGCTCGTCTTGAGGATCTTGAAAATCATCAGCCGGACCCGAGTCTGGCTTGTCTTTGTCCTTGTCGGCGCCAGACGATGAAGCCTGCTTGGAGGCAAACTTCTTGAGCATGTAGCAGTCTTTGGCCGTGTGCTTTCCCTTGGGGTGAAAGGGGCATGGCCCACTCACGACTTTCTGGTAGTCGTTGTTCCGCTGGGGCCGCGACCGGCTGCGCTCCATGTTGGCCACCGCGTTGTCCAACTTCCGCTTGCGGCTGCTAGACTTATTCTGAGACGGCTCGTTGTTGGCTTTCGCCTTCTGGTCTTTCTGTCGGGGCTCCTTCTTCTCGTTGAGGGCCTCAGCGACCGCCTCGGCCGAGTCGGCGTATTTGTTGGCCATGTCGACGAGAGCCCGGACCGTGGATGGTGGCTTCCGAGTGAATTTTGCAATAAGCGGAGCGTCTTTTACCCCCTTGCGGAAGGCGGCGATGACGGCCTCGTGTGGGAGCCATGGGCCCCGGGTACCTCATTACCAGCACATGGGCCACTCGGATAGAGGATGGGCCAGACCATGTAATTAGAGATAAGATAGCACCCGGCAGGCTGTGCCTTGTATAATAGGAACATAGTGTGCCTTAGTCGGATAGGATTCTATCTCTAAGAAGGAAATCCCTTGGTCGTATCCGACTAGGATCCTTACCATGTACCCCTGTCCCCTAGTATATAAAGGGAGGCAGGGCGCCCCATGAGGGCACGCAAGATCATTGATCGCAAAACCACCTCAGAGGAATAACACCTCAACTGGACGTAGGGTATTACCTCACATCGAGGCCTGGGGAACCAGTATAAATTCTCTTGTGTTACTCTGCCATCCACCGAATTCACAGGTCGCCGAGTAGCCCCCAAACATTATTGCCGTGTAAAACATCGACAGTTGGCGCGCCAGGTAGGGTGCGGCGAATTCTTCATCAACAGATTCGATGGATCCCATCAACGAGAGTCGAAGGGCTAACAAAGTTCTCCAATGGAACACCATTCACCTCGGAGATCTTGATTTCGTCGCCGATCAACTCGGCAATCTTTCCTTGGCTGATAAGCAGATCCAATCTCGCCGCCGAGGAGCCAGCCGGCGTTGGCCAGTCCGGCCCAGGACGTCGCCATCTTCCTTCGACACATCTACTACGATAGTCCCTCACGATCGCCGGACATCGGACAACTCTCTCCTTCGGCGTCCGCTCCGCTAGGCCTTGAGTCCAGTCGGCGGTTAGGCCAAGGGGGAGAGATCGTCAATCTCCCGTACGGATTCAGCGGACGCTGTGCACCTACAACCGGCGCAGCAGACCCGACCTTCAACGATTCGTTTGGACGACGGTCATGAACCGTTTCAGATTTGGAATCCAGAGCGAGGTCGGAGTCGTCCTTAACTCCGATTAAAGCTACTCGGAGTCTGGACCCAAGTCGGATTAGCTTTCGAGCACCATTGCTATGACTCCACCTTGGCAAGCTTTCTTCCTCCCCCACGGATCTTCATGGCGTCAACACCACCTCCGAGAAACCGGTGCGCCGACTACAAGAGAAGCCAGCAAGAGGAGGCGCGCCGACTACAGCAACAAGAGAGGCAACCGCCAAGCTCGCGCAATGACGGGCTACGACAGGTGTCTGAGCCGTCCCAGCAGCAGATCCTCAAACACAAGTCGGCGACCCACGACGTCTTCGTCACCGCCACAACAAAACGTCGTGGCCGCCGCAACTCTGCCTAGACACCGCTCCAGGCAGCTGTGGTCCGGATCATCAGAGCCACATCAGCCAAGATAAGGCGATGATTACTGCTGCCGCCTGCAGCAGCAAGAACAGTCAGGCAACACTCACATACCGACCCAATCGGACGGGCTCCAGCGTCAGAGTCATCTGCATCAGCGCGGACGTCGGGCGGCCGTCTCCACCCAGCAGCGTTTGAAAGAGTCCGCCAAAACAACGCTCGGCAATACCCAACTACACAAAACCGGCGGCGTCGCCAATAACGACCGCCGACCCAAATCAAGACCTCCGAGTGCGAATACAACCGATCTTCGCCACACCATAAACGCCCGGCACGAGAAGAAGAGCGCGAAGAGGTATGAACGCGCGCCGACTGGAGGATGAACTACGCCAGCGCTTCGGTTCTTCACTACGAACGGCTACACCGCCAAAACGAAGCCCAAGCTCACGATGACGGAAGCATTCAGCCTTTACACGGGAGTTACAGGACGTCCCGCTGGCCAGTCGGACCTTTAAGCCTACCCGGAATCGAAAAGTACGACGGCAAGACCAACCCAGAGTCCTGGCTCACCGTTTTATGTCCTAGCAGTACAAGCTGCTGGGGCTCGACAGACGTAGAGCCATGGCTAACTACCTCCCAGTCGCATTAGGGATCTCGGCGAGGACCACGTGGTTGACAGGCCTCCAAGGCGGTCATCGGTTCCTGGGGACAACTCAGAGAGAGCTGATTCATCGCTCTAACTTTCCAGGGGACCCACGAAGGACACCGGGCTTCCGAGCACAACCTTTACCAGCTGCATTCAAAAAAGAAGAACGAGTCTCTGCATGAATTCATCAAAAGGTTTTCCGAGAAGCGCAATCAGATTCCAAGTATCAAAGACGAGGTCGTCATCGCGCTTCCGCAAGGGAGTAAAAGACGACCTCCGCTCATCGCGAAAGTTCACTCGGAAGCCACCATCCACGAGTGTCCGGGCTTCTTTTCGACATGGCCAACAAATACGCCGACTCGCTGAAGCCGCGCTTGAGCCTTAAGACGAGAAGAAGGAGCCCCGACAAAAAGACAACAAGGCGAAAGCCGACACGAGCCGGGCTCAGAATAGTCTGGCACCCGCAAGTGGAAGTCGGACCAACGAGGTGGCCAAAATGGAGCGCAGTCGGAGGCGGCCCCAGCGGAACAAGCGACTATCAGAAAGTCATGAGCGGGCCTTGGCCCATTTCACCCCAAAGGGCCGGCACGCGGGCCAGGACTGCCACATGCTCAAGAAGTTTGCCTCTGCCGAGCAAGCCTCATCGTCTGACGCCGACAAGGGACAAAGACAAGCCAGACTCAGGCCCGGCTGAGGATTCCAGGAGCCCAAGCCGAACTGAACCACATCTTTGGGGACCACTTGCGTACGAGCCAAACGCAAGCGGAAGCTCTCAATACGTGACATCAACTACGGTCTCCACAGCCGACACCCCCCAATACCTGCGCTGGTCAGAAAACGGCCATCACTTCAATCGCGCCAGATCACCCAGATCGGATATTCCAACCCGCGGACGGATATTCCACTCGTCTCTGGACCGGTCGTCAAAAATCAGTGCTGAAGAAAACCTCTCATCGACGGAGGCAGTTGTGCTCAAAACTCCTGTTCGCCAAGACTTGGGGGACGAGATGAAGAATTCCCGTTCAGAACTACGTGCCGAGCACTGCGCCCTGTCCATGGGATAAATTCCCGGCCTTGTCATCAACCCCACTCGGGCAATAACCTTGCCGGTACCTTCGGAGACACGCGGGACAACTTCCGGGTACAGAAAACATCTGCTTCTCAAGGTCGCCGACTTCGAGACCGCGTATTCACGCGATTACTCGGACGACCGGCCCCTCGCCAAATTCATGGCGATACCGCACTATACGTACATTGGTGCTAAGATGCCGGGGGGCCAGCAGGAGTCCTCTCCCTCCGCAGCGACACTAAGCAAGCCTTCACCTGCGACAAGGAGAGTTGCGAACTGTGGCTCAAACACAAGAAGCTGCAGTCGGCGCGACAGCATCCGGCAAGCCGCTACACCGATGAGTCGATCAGATCCAGTTCCAGCGAAAAAATCAGCAAACAGGGAATTCAGCGGACTCTGAACACGAAGAAGATCCCCTAGACCCTTGCCGACCCCTCCAAGACTGCCTTAGTCGGGAGGGACTCGACCCCAAATAGGAAGACGCGCTCGTCACCTCCTCCAGGCCAATAAGATATCTTCGCCATGGAAACCGCCGACATGCCGGGCTACCAAGGGAGGTGATTGAGCACGCCCTACACGTAAAGCCAGATGCCAAGACCATCAAGCAACGGCTGCGGCGCTTCGCTCAAGACCGCAAGGATGCTATCCGGGAGGGAAATCACCAAGCTCCTCGCAGCCGGGTTCATTAAAAGTCTTACGCACCAGACTGGTTGGCAAACCCAAGTTCTGGTCTGGAAGAAAAACGGTAAATGGCGCATGTGCGTCGACTACACCGACCTCAACAAAGCGTGCCCCAAGGACCATTTGTCTTCCCAGGAATTGATCAGGTGGGTTGACTCCGGCGGGGTGCGACCTACTCAGCTTTCTCGACTGCTACTCGGGATATCATCAAATTTAGCCTGAGGGAACAAGACTGTTTAAAAACATCTTTCATCACGCCAGTTTGGAGCGTATTTTATTTCACAATGCCGTTCGGTCTGAAAAACAGGGCGCAACTTACCAACGGGCTAGTCAGCGCTGTTTGCACACCAACGGGCGCACGGGGAAGCCTACGTCGACGAACGGGTGATCTAAGACCCAAAGTCCAGAGGAAGAACTCGATTGCCGACTTTGGAAGAAACCTTCCAAAACCTGCCGAAGATTGCAAGATGAAGTTGAAACCCGAAAGTGCACCTTCGGGTGCCATTGGAAAGTACTCGGCTTCATCGCTCGATCGCGGCATCAGGCCAAACCCGGAGAAAGTTAACGCCATCAGGAACATGGCGCCCACGACCACTGCAAGCGCAAATCCGGTCAGGTTCGCCTGGCGGCACTCAGCCGGTATCTCCCGACGGGCGAACGGGGCATGCCTTTCTTCAACTCCTAAAAAAGGCAGCACCTTCAAGACATCCGGAAGCCCCAACAAAGCCTTCAAGACTTTTCAAACAGTTCCTCAACGTCACCTCCCGTGTTGGCATCACCCTTACCCCAGGAACCGCTAATGCAAAGCCTATACCTGGCGGCAAAACCACTCACATAGTCAGCACGGTGCTGGTAGTTAGCGATTCCAACAGTCATTATTCAGAAAACACAACAGCCAATCTATTTTGTCAACCGAGGTCCGTGCCGACTCCAAAACGAGGATACCCGCAGGTCTAGAACGATGCATACGGCCTACTCTCAACAGTCGAAAGTTGGTGCCTACAAAAATTCAAGCACATCAAGTCACCGGTGGCACGCGTTTCCACTCGGGATGTCCTCATAATGCGAGGCCACTGGGCCGGACGCTAAATGGCACTCGGCTGAAATGGCCGTTCGAACATTTTTTCCCCCCCAAACCTTCCAGGCCACGGACACTATCAAATCTCAAGCTCTAGCCGACTTCATGGCGAGTTGACAGAAGTTCAATCCCAATGCAACAGCAAGCTAGAGATACTGGACAATTACTTGTGACGGTCCCTACGGATCGTGGCGCCGGGCTGAGTCATATTGAATCCCCCACTGGCGAAAACTAAAGTACGTTCTACAAATCTAGGTCTTCCCGGCTTCCCACAACGTCACCGAGTACGAGGCACTCGTTCACGGGCTCCGCCATCGCCATATCACTCGGCAGACGTCGACTGGTTGTGCGCGGAAGCCCAACTCGTGGTAAACCAATCATTGAAAGACGTGGACCGGTCTCGACGATACAATGCCGGATACTGTCAGCAGGTCCGCAAGCTGGAAAATAAGTTCGACGGGCTGGGAAATCAACACACGTCCTGCCCAATACAACGACGATGGCGGCATGACGGGCAAACATGGATCCAAACGAGAAGCAGTCCCGACTGAATCTTCGTTGAGCACTTATGGAGCCATCAGTCAAGAGAAACCGGCACGAGAGCAGTCAAGGAGGCGAGCCTACCCCGCTACCGACGAAGTGCGCACAGATGTCAAGACTGGAGGAGTCCTGTTGTCAAATTCCTTCTGGATGATGAACTCTAAGAGATCGCAGTCAAGCGGAGCAGGTCAAGCGTCGGAGCGCAAAAGCTTCCTGCTATCGGAGAAGACCTGTACCGAAGGAGTGATCCGGCATCCTCATGCGTTGCGTCACCACTGAGGAAGCAAGCAGATCTCTCTCTTTT